>SNQN01001528.1:32227-54975 GCA_008642245.1 Bassia scoparia | reverse complement strand
ATTGGATTCTTCCTGGGGTTGCATTTGCCATTGTCAATCTAACCCAGAAAAAAGAAAGGAAGTATACTTCGTAATTCGAAAACTAATTCTGGAAAATTTCTGCAAAAAGAATTGATATTAGAACATCAGATTTTGTGTGGACACATGAATGTATAGGTATTACTGATTATTGATGTGCTGTACTACAAGTAAGTAGTTGTTTTCAACTGATGAAGTTCCCTAATTCCTTCCACTTTTCTTAGGTTATAACGCCTGTTATATTCATCGCCTCATCGGCATCGCATTGCATATTTGCATGTCTCATAGCTAGTAAGTAAGACCGTTTTACTTATTTTTTTCTATCCTAAACTTTCTCAAATTATTTTTTGTGAGAGAAAAATAATAGGTTTGTTTTTTGGCAATTTTTTTTACTGAACTTAGTATGAGTAGTTTTTTTACCATACATTATTTTTTTTAGGATTAGGTTATATGTAACCCTTAGGGTTATATAAAATCATTATTATGCTTTCTAAAATGGTAAAAAGTTATGAATCTAATAAATCACACGTAATATTGATGTAATAATACTGTATATTATTTATTAAAGATTACCATTTTATACTTCTTATTCATAACTCTTAAGGTTATGTTTAACATTTTTTTAATTAATTTCTCTTATAACACAAACAACGTTGAAAAGAATATATATATTGGACTATTTATTAGTTTGGAAAGGTGATAATGAGGATTTATTATGGGCATGAATTTATTTACAAGTGTGTTATTTGAGAAAGCTATGTAAATTGGATTTGAGACTTTGAGTATTTGATAAAGAGTATGAGGTTAGAGAAAACGCGTTATTACAAAACTTTGTTTTTTTTATGGGAAATGTCGAAGAAAACACATTATTTAAGCTTAAGTCCACAGCGCATTACTTGATATGACAATAGTGTTTGAGTCATGTTGGGGCAAAAAAAGAAGTTGTGTTGAATATTGTTTGACAAACACATAAAAGAAGTTGTGTTGAATATGAATAAGAATTAAAAGATTTTTTCATCAGAAACATAATTTAAAAAATTGAGGTAATTTACTATTTTTCGTATTAGCTAGGTCTCTCTTCAAACTTAATTATCCTATTTTTTAAGAATATATTAATCAATTGGACAAATCATGCAAGAAAAATGGATGTGTAACGTACCTAGTATGGCATTATGCTTAAATTAGATACCCACTACAACATATCACATGTAACTTGATGAATGCTGAAACACACACTCATCAATTGCATCAAATGGTCTTCTCTCATTTGTTTTAAAACTAAATAATTATCATATTATGAATAATTATATAAATGGTTCAATAGTATAAAAGAGATTGGAATTCAATACTTATAAAATAGTTTTCTTAATGGCTTTTAATTATCAAATACTGATACAAAAAAAACTAAAATTAAACAAGGGCTGATGTCAATCATGAGCCACAATCGATTTCCTATGAAATTTCTCATCAAAACCACTAATGACAAAAAGTTTTTTTCTATTTTGATTCTCCCAGTTTTCCAAACTGCTCTGTAATTAATAATGATTCTTACAATTTATAATGAGAATATGACTATCGCCCTTTTCTATAGAAGTGATGAATACATTTTTTTTTTACGAACAAACTATAGAAGTAACTGATTCTAATTTTTTTTTTCTTCAAAAGTTGCTAATTAAAAGAAAAAAAGGGAACTATAATCAATGGTTGTACATTTCACACAAAAAATGAAGACAAAGTTATTAGCCAGTTGTGAAAACATCAACTAGGTTTTGCACTAATCATTTGCCTTTTTTAATTACTTTGTTTCCCAAATAAGTGTTTTCAAATATACTTGATTTATTATTTTATTTATTTTTTTTTACTAATTTAGTTTTACGTTATTAGTTAAGGTTCTTTAGTCAAAAAAGTCTTGGTAAATTGATGCAGATTCTTTAGTATTTTGTTTTTAATAAAAAAAAAAATTTCCTTAAACTATCTTAAAATAAGTTATGCTATTACTTTTGCACCAAAAATAAGTTATGCTATACTAAATACTTTGTAACGTTATATTCGGGGTTGCTTGTTTGGTGGATAAGATAAAGAACCTTAACAAAATGACTGAGAATATTTGACAAGATATAATTAATACTTGATAAAAGCCTTGCAAAAATAGACCAAATCAAAATTCATAATGGTAACAATAAATTCCTTTAACTTACATTTTTTTTTTCAATCTACTTGAATTGACTGAGATATTTGAATAATAGTAATGTGTAAAATTTCCCATTAAAAGCCTTTCGATTGTGAAAGAAGAACTCACTTATAGTAGAACCCAAAACAAATTCAACCAAAGTTTTGAATTTCTAAGAATCAATTGTCTATCAATAAAGTATCAATTTTTTTTTAAAACTGTAATTCATATGTTAGTTGATTACTGCTTTTGGGGATCGGTGAAAAAGGGGTAGTCATAACTATACAGTAGGGAGATCAAGAAGGGGACGCGTGAAAAGGGGTCAGATAAGACTCCAGACTGGGAGTCTTGTTGGTAAGTTTGTATATTGGGGGGGTCCGTCTCCGTCTCAACGCGACTTTGTTTTGTATTTACTTGCAGTCGGTCACTATATGAATATTATATAACTATATGTATGCATTGGCTACTGATTGGGTCCAATAACCGAGTCCGCGATGTGTGCGGTCATTTTATAAAACTTATACTCCGATCTGTTCCATGAATGATCATTCGTCAGTACTATAAATTTCAGCTTTACTCATTCTATCTCATTTGAATACGTCTTCCCCAAGTCACTTAGCAGTGCACTGATATATTGTAGCAAATTCGTCTCTCTCTTATTAATACGCTTTGTAGTCTATCAATGGCTGTATTTGGGAAGAAATGGATCTATCATAATTGGACATTCTTAACCTATATAATACCTTAGAGTTAATCATTAATTCTTTTACGATAGCAACAAAAACGAACCTAAGGCTCACCTATTACCTTATATCTTTTATGCATAGTTCATAAATCTTTAAAAACATTTTTGATCCACTAGAATCATGAAATTATCGCTGTGACTCAATGATTCTTTTTCCTTTTTGCTGAGTAGAGAGTATAAATAGTGAGAAATAAAGACACATGTTGTAGGGTCTAGATTGATAACCCTCTGGCACTGAGGGAGTAATCGGAGGGAGTCATTGCATTGACTCTATTATTAAGCATTCGATAAAAGCAATGAGAAAATCAGAACAACTTTCGGTCTGTTGCATGTTTGTATTGTTTGGTACCCATACTCAGAGCATCGCGATAATCTAACTAATGACGGAAGAGTGACTTGTTTTTGTAAAGCTGGGAGATAGCTATACATATGATTCTATAAATCTTGATTCGTGTACTTGTTGTTTCTTTATTTTGAAAGTTTGATAAATGGAGTTCTTGAGGACATCATGGGTCTATAAGATCTGATTATGGTTGGCTGTTAGGGCTTTATGCTGATGGTAACTTATGTACGTATCTAAACTGATTTTACATGATCCAACTAAACTGGGTTATTTTTCTTGAATATTAATATTAAATAGAAGATATGTAGTAAGATTAAATAATCACTCGAATTTTCTGGGTTAAATAATGCAAATTTTTTTTCAAGTAGCACATCATTTAATGTATTTCAAAGATTATTGTTTTCCAAAGATTAATATATTTTTTTAACTTGGATTCTAGAGTGTTCGATCTGTAGATGTAATTTAGTCCAATTGTAAGTTATACTTAAGAGTGCTAATCTTTAGTGATTATTAAACATCTCCACTTGTTAATATTCTGAATTTAATCATTCTCATGTTTTTAATTGAAAAAAAAGGATTCTATTTATCCATTATTGGTATCCTCACTCGGTAATTTAAATTAAGATCAATGTTAATTAAGTCTTTCTAGTTAATTTCTACTATCATATTGTTTTTTCTATAGTCCGAGTCTTTATTTCACCTGACTTTAAGCACAAAAAGGATATCCACAAGGGCTTGTTTGTTTTTCAATAATTTTGTGTAAGGTAAAGTGCGCGCCATTTAACGACCTGTTTTTATACCTCCCATTCATCTTTTTCTATGTGTAATTAGTTTGGTTGTTCTCATCGACTGTCTTTTAATCGAGGGGGGGTAGTTCACCCGCAATCTCTCTCTTACCTCTCAGGACCTCTTACTGCCCTTATGTAAAGAAAGTCTGGGAGAGAGAGATTAATGTCTGCTTATCTTCTAGAGGTAAACCTTTCATCATTTACTTTGGGTAGAGAGCTAAGTTCTACAATGGCGATTTGGACTTAACTCTAATGGCTGGTTATTGTCGAAGTATTCTATATAGCCTTACATTGACTTCTTTGATGACGCCTTGTTAGTGTTAGACAACCTCTACGAAGTCACTTGTCAACACTTCGTAACTCTGGAGAAGTTGTTCATAGACTTGTGTGATGAGACAGACTCAAACAGACCCTCAGATAACTTAGCAATATACCTAATGTCATATTAAGTGATGGCGACCTGGCACATAGTTGTGGCTACGGAATTCCTCCGTTGCCTATCTAGCTAAAGATATTGCGAACATGTTTTCATATTTTGTCTTTTTTTGGTCAATATTTATCCTTTGTAAGTGCAGCTTATTAGAATATGTTTTAATATTGTTTTTTCTATGCAGGCGTTAAAAGAGAACTTTTTGTTGTTTGTTTATAAATTATGTTTTTTAATAAGAAAAATCGTGTTAGATACACCAAAGAGAGATAAAGATTAATTCTTGTCCTGTGGGGCGGCAGAATCTGTCACTCCTTGTTGTTTAGTATCTAGTCACGGTTCAAGATTGGATGTCACATCATCGTTGTGATCTCCGGTATGGATGTCATTCTCACTTGTGGGTAGAGTGTATCACTATAGATAAAGTCAGGTCCATCTTCTTTTTCCTTGAATATTTTTTTAATACGTAATCAGCCAAGGAATTCACACGGGGATCTACCAATCAAACATTTTAAATCTGTGTGATATGTTTTTTGAGATGATGGGCTGATTATTTGGTGTGATTTGAGAGTAACCGTATAAAACTCATAAATGTGCACCGTGGGCTCCATTGGGTCTTGGAGATATAGTTTGGATTCACATTTTTCATTTCTAGAGGGCAAGTTAAGTTTATGGTATGTCAATCTATTACAATTCATGGTTCTTAATTAAATTGACACAATTACTGATTCTAATCTACGGACAGTTAACTGAAAATGTTCCATTATATCAAAATAGTATTATAATAGCCTCATTTTGGAAATTCTTTCATGATACTGATTTCCGTAGTAAATCAGGTTGTAATGTAAGTCGCAAGTAAGTATTGTGAGAATGTGGGGACTTTAATCTTCTTCTTATTGTCTAACTCTCCTGTCTAAATTGTCTTTTCCATCTCCTCTAGAATAATTCACATAGAATCCTTCGTACTACTATGAAAGGTCAAAGCGTAAACTAGAGAGAGAGATGCTAATTCTTTTCTTCATGGTGATCTTCTTGCCTCATCATGTAAGATGGTAGAAGTAGATTTGATATAATATGAGTCGCAAATATATTATTGCACTCAAAGAATAGAAATCAACCTTAAATTTTAGAGATCACACTATTGTCCTGAGGTATGGACATCTCTCAAAGTAACGGGTAAGAGAGAGAGAGAAGAAAGAAGATACGAAGTATTTTGTGGCAGCCACTTTATTATTGAGCACGCTCTAAGTAACATATAAGTTGTTATCTGTCCTGTCTCGGTTTTCTTATTTCTAATGAACTAAGTTGTATTATTATGTTTGGCACACTATATCTACTTTAGTATGGTTATTTCTACATTTTCAAAGATTTATGTGAGTGTTAGCTAAAGGTTTGTATGAAAAAAACTTATGTGTATAATTTCCCTACTTTAAATTCTAATTGTTTTGAAAATCTCATAACTTTTCTGGTCCATTAAGATTATACATTAAAGTTTGTCCATTGATCGTCAAAAAATCAAGAAGACAATCAGAGTATTTATAGAGAATGGTTTGCTTCATTCATCTTATCGAGAAGCAATTGTCTTGCAGATAGCTTAGATGTTGTGTATTGAACTAGGAGTGGGTACAAAGATGTATAGACATCTCGATTAGGATTAATCCTTTTAAGAAATTAAATCGATGGGGATGTAAACAATGATTTTTGTGAGAAAACAGCATGGCATGTGTAGAGAATTTTGTCATTGTAAGGGACCAGTCCATTCTGTCTGCAAGTTTATGTACAGTACCATGACTGTTTTAAAAGCGCATGGTCCGCGTTTGGCAAACTAGATAGATCTAGGGATGTAAAGAACTTGATGAGAATTTAGTGGGCTAGAACCAAGGGGTGGATATTGTCTTAGATGCATGAAACTACAGAAGCCAAAAAAATCATAATGTACATCAAATTCATTATAACTTAATTTTTTTTTGTCAGATCTACTTGAATTGACGTGGAAGATATTGCTGGAATAAGATAGGTTCTTGAATGTTTGCGTCACTGAAGAATTTACCCACGATAGCATAGTAGAGACGAGTACCGTTTGTCTGGAGGTGTGGTGAAAGGAAGACCTAACCGAGAATCAATAGAAGATACTTTAGATCAATATGAGAGCTCTCACTACAGGAACCGCCGTAAATGAGTAAGAATTCCTAGCAAGTATGAATACATTGATTATTCTTATGTTAAGTCATGTGGTGTTCCTATCAAAATTCGAATTTTCATATGCCATGATTAATCAGGCTTTTGGTTATAGATCACGGAGTTTCTTTCAATATACACATACATGAGAGACGAGAATTCTCTTAATAATAAGAAGAAAAAAATGGTCCGAAATAAAATAAATATGGTAGAGTAGTACTAGAGTACAAGTACTCGTATATTGTATGTTAGTATTAGTATAATAGTATCAGTATCAGTATCAGTATTGATTGGGTAGTATTTTGTTGGTTTCATTTTCATTGTCTCAAAAATATCCTTAGCCGTGGTCCGTGGGGCTAAATGCGTGTCATTGCTGATTGCTAACATTTTGTATCGATTCAATACGAATTTAGATTCAGTGGAGTTAGAAAAAAAAATCTACCGGGTAGAGTTTATGCACTATCAATCATTGATTACATTCCCAAAATTTACCTTCTTTTTTCATATTAAGATTTATCTCCTTAGTTTTTTATTCTAATCAATACAAACCTTTGATTTAAAATTGTAAGGTTGAGATTCAACTCAATATGGTAGACTTATTTAAAAACTCTACCGGATCAAAATCCGAACAGAAAGTTATTTATTTATCTAATACGAATTGATATCTAACGCCTTGTCCTTGATCCTCAAAATATAGAAAAGGAATCAGTCTAGTCCTACACGGCTACACCTCACTCCTAACTTCCCAAGTCCTAGCCTGAATTCCTCATATCTTTCCACTCGATCATATTATGAATGTTAACTAGAACATCTTGTAAGTGATTTCGAGTTTATCTGAAATTCTTAATGGTTGCTAATAGTACTCGATATTGAATATCTTCGTCTACCTCTTCGGTCTAAATTCCATATCGTCGTGTTCCATAGAGCAACATTGGTCTCATAAATCACGCACCATTGCAAATTATTGTACAGCAAGCAGCAAACTAGCAAAGTAACTTCGGACAAACAGTGATGAAGCAAAGAGTCCAGTGGAGGATTATCCCACTAGACCTCTGTGGAGTGTGAGTTTCGCAGTTTCGCCATCCGATTGAGACCATTGGGTCAATTATGCTAACCTTAGTCCAAGTCTACTACGGTCTTAGTTAGTAGTCATGGTCTACTAATGTAACCAAAATCGAGAATAATCAACATTTAACGAACAAATAAAATCCTAACACGTAACATGCTTCGGAGTAAATACTAGTCTTAATCACGGACCCATAAAAAGATGTGTGTACTTTAGAACTGTTTTTATAAATTGTAATTTTGTACATCAGTGCACGCATCGCGTGCATAAAAAAACTAGTATTATATAAGTCAAGGGGAGCTATGGTGCTTCCCTATGAAAAATACTTATACCCCTACTTTTGCAAAAAAATTGTTTATTAAAACCTTTTATATTTTATAATTATTTTAAAATAACTTAATCAGTCAAAATTTAAACCTTAATTGATTCATCATAAAAATAACCCAAAAAACATACATTCTTCCATTAGTCTTTAATTGAAATTCTTTATTGATTATCAATTAAAAATTTTCTCTAAATAATCAATAAATCGATCTTTCAATCAATCAATAATTTTCTTTAATACAATATGTCAATAACATGATTAATTCTCTCTTTTCATTAAATTTTCATTCATCACTCAATCAATAACTATGATAGTTGATATAAAATATTCTCATAAAAATATAAATTTCACTTCCTTACGAGTATAAATACTTACATTGCCCTTTTATTCTATTAACAAACAAATTTGTTTCTCTTCTTTTTTTTCTAATTCTAATGTTGTATTATTATGTTTGCAACTAATTTTGTTATGGTTTTCACTTTCAAATATTGTTTACAAATTTTATAGAAAATAGGAAATTTCACTTTAATTAATTTGAAAAATTCATAACAATTTCTTGTTCACATTAGATTATCATAAATTGTCCTCGTCAAAAAAAAAAAAATCATTAAATTGTCATCATTATGCCAACATGCTCATTTTATTTTTTATACGATAGTAAAATTCATCATCAAGATTCATATATTTAAAAATTAAAATCGAGTATTAAGTTTTTAAAAAAATGCATCACACTGCACGCATCACGTGCAAATAAGACTAGTAATACTTGATAAAAAGCCTTAAGCAAAAATAGACCAAAAAAATCATAATGTAACATCAAATCTTTAACTTAATTTTTTTTTCAATCTACTTGAATTGACGAGATATTTGATAATAGTAATTGTCTAAAATTCCCATAAAAAAGACTTTCGATTGTGAAGAAGACTACCAATATAAAGATCATATCATTAAACACCCCCACCAAAACAAGATTCCAAAGTTGAAATTTCTAATCATCATTGTCTATCAAAACTTAATTCATATGCCAGTTGAATAATGCTTTTGATTCAACTAGTTCTCATATCACATAATAGAGTCGGATTAACAAGAAGAATCTTGTCAAAAAAAAAAAAAGAATGCCCAAATAAATTTACGAGCCACTCATTTTGTTGTGACTAATCGAGTATTATAAGTTTTATTTTATTTTTTGTCGGGGATTTTATTTAAATAATCACAAGAAACTAATTCCCTTACTTGAATATATATTTCATTCAAATAAATTACTTAAAAAGATCTACATTTATTACTCCCAAGTAGCTAGCATACGTTATTATTTAACCTCCCTTTCCAAGTTTCTCAAAAAATAAAAACACTGAAAAATAGGCCAACAAACGAAATGTTGACACTCAAAAGAGGACTACCATTGATGATGCAACAAGTTAAAGTCTGCTAGGAAAAACATGTGGATAGCAACGAGGAGCGCTCGCTCCTCGTTGCTACAACTTGTTGCACCATTCATCCTCCTTTTTTTCCTCTTCGCCATCAACAAGGCTCTAAGAGTTTCGCGCTCTTGCCGGAGGGCCGCCGGGGCCTGGTGGCCATGTTCTCGCCGTCGATTCCGGCTTGTGAGTCCAAGTTTCACATCAGACGGCCTTGCTTCGACTTTGTTTGGAGTGGAAATGATAGCGTAAGGCTAATGCAATAGTGTCACGTATCATGGCTAATATTTTGGACGTCCTATTCCATCCTTCAAGGTCACTCTCCTGTTCACTAGTATCACTTTCAATTCATTACTTTCTTTATTAGTTAAGAAGATTATTTATTCTTTTAAGAGGCAAAAGAAAAATGAGGTTTTTATCAAAGAATGATGTCCTGTGGAATTATTCATGACATCACTTAGCTTATATCATTTCTTAACTCATTTGTTACTGAATTATTGCATACAATATTTCATATTTTTGTTTTTTTACAATGCAAAGATGTTGATAAATATAACCTTTTTTTTTCTGTTACTCAATAAAGTCCAATTTCTTTCTTTTTCAATTCTTTTGAGCGAAAAAAATGCAAATTGAATCACTTTTTTCATATTTTGGAGAAGTAGTTTCATGTGCTTAACTATGAATGTGATCAAGAGAGAATCTCAACCGATTTTCTCCAATATCATAAAATATCGATTAAGGTTCGATAATGAAATAAAATCAATTAAGAGATCCTTAAGTTAGAAATTGAAATTTGCTACTCCATAGAGAAGATAATGGGATCCCTTTCAAACAAACCTAATGGGAATAAGATCATGTGTCCAGTTGTACTAATAGCAATAGTCACTTTTGCTAGATAGGTACAAACGGTTCTACTATTCAATTTACTTCGTAGTAACTCTAGTAAGGGCTCGATATCCACTAAAATTACTATTTTCTACCATTCTCTTCCACTAAAATTACAATCTTAATTCAATCTCAAAGAAAATGGCAATATGATTACAAAAATTGATGAGTGATACTTCTAGAACTATTGACAATCTCAAACAACTATGTATACTAGAACTATATAAGCTTCAAGCTTGTTATAATGTATGGTAATGACCCTAGCKTCATACATGTTGGATGGAAATGAACATTTGGTTTTTGTAAATGAACATGCAGGTTAGATCATTTAGAACACCTGGTGAGATTGATGCATGGCTTTTCGCCAACGAGTTGCGCTGCACAGGAGCTCTGCATTTTATTGAGAAAAGTTCYACTATTCTGAGCTATGGAATCCAAATTAATTATACGAGTACGTCTTTGAGGGGCAAGCCTGAAGATCCCATAACAAAGTTCCAAATCCCACTTCAAATTGCTGCTGAACGAGAGATTGCTAGATCAAATTTAGCAGGTATACATTATACATATATGATATGAACATCAGAACATACATATCATTTGCGCAATCATGCTTGCCTTAAAACAAATACTTGTATGTCTGAATATGTGTCTTATTTCGGTTTGTATGCTTCCTGACTTTTTGTTTAGACCAAAACTTTAGGTGGACTGTCGGACTGAAGGAATTCCCACATTCTGCAACAACTCCTGCAGATGAATCTGATTCTGATGTCAATGATTTTGTTCTTGCTCCGTTGTTTCTGTTCACGATTGCCATGTTTCCTTTCGTGTTTCAAACAAACTCCATTGTCCTTGAGAAAGAGCTTAAACTACGACAGGTAAAACTTCAAACTAGCAGATGAAATGAAGAAGAATACAGCAGTGAAAATCCTTAACTGTGATCTGATGCATGCACTAATKACTAATACCTTTTCAGGCCATGAATATGATGGGGCTCTACGATTCAGCTTACTGGCTCTCTTGGCTTGTTTGGGAGATCGTTGTCATTCTTATCTCATCACTTTGCACTGTCATCTCTGGATTGATTTTTCACTTCCCTTTTTTCTTGCACAACAGTTTTGTAGTAGTGTTTCTTGTTTTCTTCCTTTTCCAGTTAAATATGGTAATTTCATTTCTCTAACACCAATGAYTGCATTTCYCTAWCACCAGTTAAAAGATCTTTTGTGATGTTTTCCCCTGACTTCTCTGCCTCTTTCTTTTTGCRTGTTGTCGAAACAAGACCAGTTTTGCTTTTATACTATCTGCCTTTCTGGGAAAATCATCATCTGCATTTAGAGCAGGATTTTGGATGTTTCTGATTGGAGCCGTCTTGCAGGTATTTTTCAGTTACAAAGTTTCACAGTAGATCTTTCAAAGTTACAAAGTGTCATTGCTAAGGCTGCTTATTTTGGATGTTGCAGTTTGCAGCTCAATTGATAGACCCTTCCAAAAAGTCAAAAAACTTGTATCTTCTTCCACCTTGTCTGCTGGCTCAWGCACTTCAGATGCTCATCAATGCTACTAGTTCTGATGGTATTCACGGAATTAGATGGAGCACGCGAAAACAATGTCTTACTGTCAGCCCCACTGATCAACCCCACTGTTTTTTGACAATGGTAGTTCTATATGACTTATTTGTTTTCAATAGTTCAAAGTTCACACGAAAACGGGAAAAAAAAATTATCTGATGAATTTTTAGTATGACTGCACCAACACTGATTACTTGATGCATATTTCTGCAGAATGATGTGTACATACGATTCATATATACTTTTCTGTGCTTGTTTCTTTTGGCGTTGTACTTGGACAATGTAATGCCTAGTCCAAATGGTATGAGGAAATCAATAGTATACTTTCTGAACCCRAGATACTGGGCAGGAAAAGGAGGGAACAAGCATCAAGGTGCAGAATCTTGATCTGTAGTTGTTCTATAAGTAACTTATAGTATAGTTGGTGAAGATATTTACTGACCCTTACTTCATGATCAAATCTTTATTAAGGGGGTAAGTGTGGCTGCTGCAATTCAGATTCTGCGCTTGACAATATTGCTCCAGATGATGCGGATGTACTTGAGGAGGAAACTGCAGTGAAGCAGCAAATGAAATCAGACCAAATTGATCCTAACATAGCTGTTCAGATCCGTGGTTTAGTCAAGATTTATCCTGGAAAAATGAAATTCAGTTGCTGCTGTAAATGYCRCAAGACTGATCCTTTCCATGCCATTCAGGTATCATTAACCTTGGTAATTGCTAAGCATTCTACTCTGAAAAATCTTCTAACTWATTTGCATGTATTCGTATCAGGGTTTATATGTAAATTTGGCTAAAGATCAACTGTTTTGTCTTCTGGGGCCAAATGGAGCTGGAAAGACTACTACGATCAATTGTTTGACTGGCATAACCTCGGTTACAGAAGGAGATGGTATAGCCTGTCTAATTTCACCTGTTTAGCTTTTCTTCTTGTTGAAGAAGGCAGTATAAGTGACTAATACCATGGTAACCAATTGTGTTCACAGCAATAATCAATGGAAATTCCATCAGAAGTTCTGTTGGAATGTCAAATATTCGAAAAATTACAGGCGTCTGTCCCCAGGTATCTCCTTTTTCTGCCCTTYTGGTCATGAACTCTCCAGCTAAGAAAAATAAGTTTCGTATCTATAATGGTTTTAATGAGTAAGTTGATTCTTAAGATCAATCTGTTTTGTTCTTATTTCTCTTAGTTTGACCTCCTGTGGAACGAACTAACCGGAGAGGAGCATCTTCTTCTATTTGCTGTAATAAAAGGCCTACCGCCTGCATCAATCAAAGAGGTTTGTTCTAGACTTCAAAATCGGACATCCTTAAAGACCATATTTGTATTGAGTGAAGAGCTTATGTGTTTTCTTGCTAAACAAGATGGTCAAGACATCACTGGAGGAGGTAAAACTAACAGCTTCAGCTACAGTGAGAGCAGGGAGTTACAGTGGAGGAATGAGGCGTCGCCTTAGTGTTGCATCTGCTCTCCTTGGCGACCCAAAATTAGTAATTTTAGATGAACCGGTAAAATGATATAMTATACATAGCTTTCTTACTAAACTAGTTAAACTGGATATTTCAAAGAATTTTTTTAAAGTATTTTCAGAAGTTAGTTCTGTTCAAATTGCAGACTACAGGAATGGATCCAATAAGCAGGAGGCATGTATGGGACATAATAGAAAACGCAAAGATGGGAAGGGTCATAATTCTAACAACACACTCGATGGAAGAAGCTGATATATTGGGGGATCGTATAGGAATCATGGCCAAGGGAAGACTTCGTTGCATTGGAACATCGATCAGATTGAAGTCGCAGTTTGGGACTGGTTTTGTTGTTAATTTGAGCTTCATAAATGGCAACTCGTCAGCAATTTCATCTTATAAGGAGACAGTAAAGATGTTCTTCAGACATGTAAGTTTTTCTGAATTGCAAATCTTTCGTCTCAGTGCAGAGTTAACTTGTTTAATGGTTCTTGCAGCATTTGGGAGTTTCCCCCAAGGAGGAGAGCAATGCCTTTCTTACATTTGTAATTCCCCGTCAGAAAGAAGCCCTTCTGAAGGTACAAACTGTTGCTTGACTGCAGTTTCATCTAGTTATCACAATTACGAAGTGGATCTTTATAAATGTTTCCCTTTGTGAAAGGAACAATTGGAAAGCATACAATATCGCCGGCCTCAATATATGTTATCTCCATGCTATAGACTTTTATATATGTCCACCTCAATAGAACGGTGATTAGAGGAATATAATCATAACATGGCTTTGAAAACTTAAAAATATCTTTGAATTTTGATCGTAATTGATCTCGCAGGGAATTCTAGGAGAGCTCCAAGATAAACAACAAGAATTCGGTGTCACAGACATTCAACTAGGCCTGACAACTCTGGAAGAAGTTTTCTTAAATATTGCAAGCAAGGCAGAGTTGGAAACTGCCGCTGCTGATGGGCGAACGGAGACTCTTACTCTAATGTCTGGGACATCAGTTCAGGCATGTTATGTTCAAAGTTGAAACTTTTCCAATTCTTACACAGTAGAATATTTGTAGTCATTTTTAGAACTTGGCATGCCTTTAATGAACCAACAGTACAGGGGRRRAAAAAAGTATTACAAGACATCACATAACTTGGGCTGATCCTAGTCATGCAGGTACCGGTGGGTGCTAGGTATGTGGCAATTCCTGGGACGGAGACGACAGAAAATCCTGGAGGCTTTATGGTCGAAGTATTCTGGGAACAGAATGAYGCAGGGACACTCTGCATTTCTGGACATTCAACTGAGACGCCAGTTCCTCCTAATGTACAACCAAGCCTCCCTGTGGCTCATCCAAGGTCTYTAGGACGGCGAAAAGGAGTCATGGGAAGCGTGATTGATCCTAGTCAACTATCTGAAACCAGCTTCAATATGTAAAATCCAATAGATTTAAAACTATAGAGATTATGGTAGTTTGGGCWAAGTGCTCCTAAACAAAGTCGAAAATTACTTTATTTCAGAAAACATATTTAGTRCGACTACTTACAACTATYATCTCATACAAAAACTGGCTGATTGCTAAACCATGACACAACCAATATACAATTCCTTCTCTTATATGGAGAAATGGGAGATTCTAAAGTTTAATCCTTAAAAGAAAGAGATAACAAACTATACTACTACCTGGTAATAAGGGTACCTAAGCTTTCTTTCTGTCTTTAAGCATGAAAATACAAGGATATCTAGAGCTACATTAAGTTGATAGAAAGAACAGCATGAATTAAAGAAAACATACGAAGTATTTAATCATCATCAGAAGTAGCTTGTGCCTGACGAGTGACTTTGATGAAAACATCCTCAAGGGTGGTGTCAGCCAGAGCCCAAGCCTGCACAGGGAATTTACTCTTTGCATTCTCAACAAGCTGGAAAATATCAGCAAGCCGGACTTCATGCTTTGGTAGATCGAACTTTTGAGTGCCGCCCAGATGGTATGTTTTATTAGCATTTCTGCAAAGGCTTAGCACCATATCCTCCACCTCTGCATCGTTACCTTGTGTTGTAGTTATCGTAAACATGAAGTAACCTCCATATCTAGCCTTCAACTGTCATAAACCATCAATCAGCGTTTCTTTAGGTACACTAGAAACCAGCAGAGTTATTCATAGTATGCTTGCAAGAGAAGTATTTTTAGGTGTGTTATTGAAGGCTAAACAACAACAATTCGGTTTGCCACACACTTTGTTCTCGCTAAACAAAATAAATTTCTAACTGGACTCTTACTGTACTTTGTTACAGGATTTTATGAGACTTGTATATAACTAATTCTGTTAGTTGAGTTAGTTATAGTTGTTAGTTGTGATTGTACTGTACTTGTGTATAAATACCTCAATTGTACTCTCASATTATCATTCATGAATAATACAACCTCTCTCCTAGATTCTCTCTCTCTGTTTCCTACTCTGATCTAGTGAGGCTGCCTCACCATTACTACCAYGGTACCACCATTATCGTGCTCTGTTTTAGCCTGAGGTTGCCTCAGCTATTACATTAGTATCAGAGCCACTACTCTGCCACAACTCTGATTCCTTCTTCTTTCTTTTTGTTCTTGAACACCAACTGTTTGATTCAATTCTTCAATCAATTGTACGCCATTTTCCGCCATTTTTGTGCCCCATTTCACCTCAAACTCTGGCACTTGCTGTTACGCGTCGTGTTGCAGCAATGGAGGATCAAATTCRTGCTTTGGAACAACAATTGGAACGGGAAAGCCAGCAAAATCGCGATTTTCAGGCGACAATTCTCCAGCAATTGAATGAATTGGGGGAAAGGATGAGGAACAGCGAGATGGAATCACCACATGCTGATGATGATCCCAGGCATTACACTCCACGGAATCGATTGTCAGGTTATGTACCTAAACTGGAATTCCCTAAATTCGATGGTAATCATGTTAGGATGTGGATTAAGAAGTGTAACAAGTATTTTAGCTTGTGTAATATTGCTGGTCACCAGAAAGTTGATCTTGCATGCTTGAATATGGTTGACAAAGCAGAAAATTGGGTAGCTAGTTATATGGCAATTAGACATGATGTTGATTGGACTGATTTTGTTCTTGATGTAACTTCAAGATTAAAGGATGAAATTGGATATAATGTGGTGGAAAAATTTAATAGATTGCAGCAAGTAGATTCACTGGAATCATACATTGATGAATTTGAGAATGTAAGGGCTGTTATGCTGCAGCAGAATCATTACTYGCCTGATTCCTATTTTCTTGATAGTTTTATTGCTGGGTTGAAACCCACCTTAAAGCCATTTGTGAGGGCCTTCAAACCCACCTCCATTGCTGGGGCAGTTGAGTTTGCCAGGTTACAGGAAGAAGCTCTGCAGGCTACCTCTAAACCTTACAAAACTCCCACATCCTTCCCTGTATGTTCTAAGAAACAACACCACCAAGAATCTCCCACCCCTACTACCCACACTAGCTCAAACACCAACTACATCATTGAAATCAAACCAAATTCAGACCTATAAACCTAGGCCACAAATAAAACTCACACCTACAGAAAGGAGGGAGAAACAGTTAAAAGGGTTGTGCTATTTCTGTGACAAACCATTTGATAGGAATCATGTAAGTCAATTGAAGCAAACTCAGCGGTTTACAATTGAGATACCTGGAATGGAAGAGGAGGAATTGAGTAGAGATGAGGAAGAAGTCACTCAATCAGACTTTACCATGCCTGCAGTGGATCCATGCATCTCTTTGAATGCTTTAAGTGGTAATCATGCATTCCACACTATGAGAGTAAGTGGGACCTCAAGAAATAATCAATTGCATATCTTGATTGATTCAGGAAGCACCCACAACTTCCTTGATCTTCAAGTGGCTCAGAAGATGGGATTGCAAATGGAAGCCATTGCACCCCAAGCTGTTTCGGTAGCAGATGGTAACCATTTARCATGCCAATATGTGTGCAGAAAATTTTCTTCGAGAATGAGCAACACAGTGTTTACTTCTGATGTGTTWTTGATTCCCCTTGGTGGTTGTGACATGGTGTTGGGCATTCAGTGGCTTAGTGATCTCAGTTAAATGGGACTTTAGAAGATTGTTGATGGAATTTGAATATAAAGGAACTCATTATGTTCTGAAGGGAGTCCTACCTAAACCCATTCAAAACAATGATCATCTCACCTCAAAGGCTGTCAATACTGCCTCTCAACTTTTCCTCCTTCAACTTATCCCTCCCCACGCAGAACAACCTTCCATTTTCAGTACCACCACAAAAGGCCATCCCATACCGAACCCTATCCAAGAACTAATCAATAAATACTCAAGGATTTTTGYAGAGCCCACAGACCTACCTCCACCTAGGGGCATGTATGACCACAAAATCCCCCTCCAATTTGGTTCTGATCCATTGAATATCCGGCCTTATAGGTATCCCCTCAAACAAAGGGATATAATTGAGTCTTTGGTTGGTGAGATGCTCAAGCAAGGGATGATCCAGGATAGTACTAGTCTTTTTGCCTCTCCACTAGTCCTGGTTGGAAAGAAGGATGGCGCTTGGAGGCTCTGCATTGACTACAAGGAGCTTAACAAGAGAACAACTAAAGACAAATTCCCAATTCCAGTTATGGAAGAATTGATTGATRAGTTAGCTGAAGCTCAGGTGTTCAATAAGATTGACCTCACGGCAGGATACCATCAACTAAGGATGCAGAAGGAAGATGTATACAAAACTGCCTTCAAGACACACAATTGCCACTATGAATTTTTAGTCATGCCTTTTGGGTTGACAAATGCCCCAACCACATTTCAAAGTTAGATGAATTTTATATTCAAGCCTCTATTGAGATAGTCAGTCCTGGTTTTCTATGATTATATACTGGTGTATAGTGCCAGTATGACAGCTCATTTGCAACATTTGGAGGAAGTGTTCCAGTTAATGGAGCATTACACCTTATATGCCAAGGCAAGCAAATGTGCATTTGGTACTTCCAAGGTGGAGTACCTTGGCCATTTTATCTCTAGTTTGGGAGTGGAGATAGATCCTTCTAGATATCTACAGTGCAGCATTGGCCTTGGCCTGTTCTTACCTCAGTTAAGGAGTTGAGGAGTTTTCTTGGATTGACAGGCTATTATAGAAAATTTGTCAAGAATTATGCTTTAATCAACATTGCTAAAGAAAGGAGAGTTCACTTGGTCATCAACACCTCAGAAATCTTTTGAATCCTTGAAGTATGCTTTGAGCTCACCTCCTGTCCTTAGGGTGCCAGATTTCACCAAACCTTTTGTTGTAGAGACTGATGCTTCCAATGACGGAGTTGGAGCTGTCCTAAATTCCTGATGCAAGAGGGCCATCCAATAGCTTATCTCAGTAAGGCTTTGGGACCCAAATGGCAAAAATTATCACTCTAGCAGTACAAAATGGGAACAATATTTGTGTGGTCAGAAATTTTTGATCAAAACTGATCAGAGAAGCCTTAAATGGTYATTGCAACAGAAAATCTCAACTCCTTTTCAACAACTTTGGCTCTCCAAGCTTATGGGGTTTGACTATGACATTGAATACAGAAGTGGGTCTGAAAACTTCGCTGTTGATGCCTTGTCAAGAGTAAGTAGTGCTCATCTGATGTGTATGGCAATTTTAGTGCTTGATTCTAATCTCACTTAGTTGATTCAGAACAGCTACAGTTTGGATCTCAACTTCCAGCATTTATATAGCATTTATATGATAGTTTGAGTCAAGGGACTTTGGATACACATTTCATCTTGAAGGATGGCCTCATTAGAAGGAAGGGAAAAATACTCATTGGACCAAATGATAATCTAAAGGTTGCTATATTACAATGGTTGCACAATTCATATCAGGGTGGGCATTCCGGAAGAGATGTGCAGAGAGTAAAAAGCTTGTTCTATTGGAAGGGTCTTATTGCTTATGTCACTCAGTTTGTAAGAAGTTGCGTTACCTATCAGGCTAGCAAGCATGAAACTTCATCTCCTATAGGATTGCTACAGCCTTTGTGTGTGCCTTCAGAGGTCTGGGTAGATATTTCTATGGATTTCATCGGTGGCTTGCTGTTTCTCAAGGGAAAGACGTTATCATGGTAGTAGTGGATAGACTGAGCAAGTATGCTCATTTTGTGGGCCTTTCACACCCATATTCTGCTGTTATTCAAGGGACTACAATTTTACTCTCTTCTTCATTTCACCCACAGACTGATGGCCAAACAGAAGCAGTTAATAAGTGTGTTGAAACTTTCTTAAGGTGTATGTGTGGACTGGTCTTCCTACCGCTCGATTTACATCATGGACTGGATACAATCTTGGAAGGCGTAAAGAACAAACCGAAATTGCAAATTTTGAATAGAAAGGGGGAATTTGAAGTCACGAACAATATCAGAGGAGAGAAGMTAGCAGTAAAAAGGTGAATTTGAAGTATTTAGATGGATTTCATTTTGGGGAAATTTGAAGTATTTAGATGGATCTAATTTGAAGTAAAAAAGTGAATTGAAGTATTTAGAAGATAGCAGTATTGAGATGAGGGGATTTAATGGATGTAATTGGGGGAAAGGGGAAATTTTATCAAAAAGGGATTAGTTGGAGTGAATTAATGTAATGGGAGGAAATTAAGATGTTAATTGGCCAAAATACCGCCTCACATGCCTAACACGTGATTTCAAGTGACCCCAAAACCACAGTCAACCCCTGAAAACCAAATCAGGAATGGGTCAACAAATAATTCTCTAAYTTAGGTAGTTTTGTCACAGAAATTGTAAACTAGGTAGTTTCTCGCAAAAAACGTTGTAACTTAGGTAGTTTTGGACAATTTTTCCCTCAATTAAAGCCATTTCGAGGGTCCTTGCCTACTATCACCCATATCCCTCAATGGTTGCATGGGACTGAATGACTGATGTCAGTACACGTATCTTACCAGCTGCTATAATAGATAGGAGGGTGGTAAAGCATCAAAATCATGCTGTAGTGCAATATCTTGTTCAGTGGAAAGATTGTCCTGTATCCGAGGCCACTTGGGAATTTGCTGAACAATTTGAGGCTAGATTTCCTGACTTTCCTCTCCAAACTTGAGGTCAAGTTTCTTGAAGRGGGAAGGAATGTTATAGGATTTTATGAGACTTGTATATAACTAATTTTGTTAGTCGAGTTAGTTATAGTTGTTAGTTGTGATTGTACTGCACTTGTGTATAAATACCTYAATTGTACTCTCACATTATCATTCATGAATAATACAATCGCTCTCCTAGATTCTCTCTCTCTGTTTCCTACTCTGATCTAGTGAGGCTGCCTCACCATTACTACCACCATTATCATGCTCTGTTTTAGCCTGAGGTTCTCAGCTATTACATACTTATCTTAAATGAATTAGGAAAATTGTCGACAACTACTTACATAAAATGTGTTTTTGTGAACAACAACCTAATATAATTTCTTTGGAAATTACCTACTATGACCGAAATATTTGCAA
Source organism: Bassia scoparia (assembly GCA_008642245.1). Taxonomy (NCBI): domain Eukaryota; kingdom Viridiplantae; phylum Streptophyta; class Magnoliopsida; order Caryophyllales; family Amaranthaceae; genus Bassia; species Bassia scoparia. The sequence goes on along the minus strand of SNQN01001528.1, from coordinate 34,104 downwards.
GCCCCGGCCTTCACGTTTTTAAAGAAACATCTTAATGGCAGTGGTTTGCAATGATTTCGGTTAATTATTTTTTAAAAAAATATTATACTTGGGTAATTATTCGCAAAAAGTGATGTTTTATCAGTCGTTATTGACGAATTTTATTAAAAAAAAGTTTGCTGAAAAACTTTAASTGAAATAATTAAATTAGACAAGACTCAGGACTAAACAGTATACTACAGAACACTAAAGAACTTCCTTCCCTTGGATTTCCCACACAACGCAGAGCACCATCAACAAAAACTCCTAGTCTGTCACAAAGAGCACCATCAACAAAAACTCCTAGTCACCATTGAATGAGCTGATATAAAATACAATAAATTATCAGAATTTTCCAGATCTCCAAACATTGCTTTGATTAAGTAAGATAAATGGCGAAGGCATTGACTATGCTTATAAATGATCACATTGTCACAGACTCGCAGAGGACTTAATTTTAAAAACTGGCAAAAGTAAAATTCTCATTTATACAATGGTTATATACTCCCTAAATAACTTATATCCTTTTATATCTAAATATCTTCGAATTAAATCCACATATAGATGATGCACCCTGTACTACTATAATGTCTATATGATTAGTCCCCTGGATGAGGAGCAACAAATAACTCTCATAATTGAAGCTTCTGAGTCTGGAAACAGTATATATGATGAAACAAGGACATAAAAACTAAAGGAACGGAAAGAACTTTCTATTTGACAAATTAATAAGAACTTAACTCTCAATCACTTATCACAAACAGATTGCCCACCAACTCCTAGAAGACATACAACTGGCTATATCAGCTAAAGTCCGATCTGGCAGTTACAGTGGARGGATGAAAAGGCGCCTCAGTGTTGCAGCAGCCCTTATTGGTGATCCAAAGTTGGTGATTCTTGAACCGGTACGGAAAGCATTTGACTATTTCCGGACTTTGCATGTGTTTCTTACTTGTTCACAGGACAGGTAACCACTATGGGCTAATATTTGATTTTGCAGACTACTGGTATGGATCCAATTACTAGAAGAYATGTCTGGGACATTATAGAAAGTTCAAAAAAAGGGAGAGCCATTGTTCTAACAACACACTCGATGGAAGAAGCYGATGTTTTAAGTGATCGTATTGGGATCATGTCAAAGGGAAAGCTATGTTGCATAGGAACACCAATTYGGTTGAAGATGCGGTTTGGGACTGGTTTTGTTGCAAATATGAACTTTGAGAATAAAGGAGGAGAAACAGGTGACAGAAGTCGAGAGGAATTAAAGCATTTGTTTAAAAAAGTATGTTAGACATAATTAGGGTTTTTGGATTTAAGATGCTTTAAAATTTGACGTTTGATAAATAACAACAATGGCAGCAATTGAACATTGAACCCATGGAGGAAACCAAGGCATATGCTACCTACGTCATTCCACATGAAAAAGAACCACTGTTAAAGGTAAACACTCAGCTTATCCCGATTACTCTACCATAGAGTGCTAATATGTACCCTACATGATTAGCCGGGTGAATTCTAGAGGCAAAATGCATATGCTTAATCTAATTCCAAATTTCCAATTCATGCTTTTGGACTTTTTGGTCAAAAGTTCAAAACAGAAAGTATTCGGAGAGGTTCAAGATCGACAAAGTGAATTTGGTATAACAGATATCCAGCTCGGCCTTGCAACTCTGGAAGAAGTCTTCCTTAATATTGCTAAACAAGAAGAGATGGAAAGCGCTGCAGCAGAGGGGGAAATGGTAACACTGAGTCTGACATCCGGTAATTCAGTACAGGTAAGATCATTGTTCTTGCATAATTCTTCAGAATACTATACTATGGAGGTTGAAGATTAATCAGGCTCTTTGCTGATGGACTGT
>SNQN01001527.1:52776-72895 GCA_008642245.1 Bassia scoparia | reverse complement strand
TTTCAAGTTAGGAAATTATTTTAGCATTTTTTTCAAGTTTTTTTTATTTGATTAATCTTTCTATATATTTTCTTTGTTAATTAATTAGCTCATTTATTTTAAAAAAATTAAACTATTAGTAACTTACTTTTATGTAAGTGGTGTTTTGAAATTTTTAGGTGGATATCACCTTTTTTTCCATAGTAGAAAGAGTCAAGGTATTTGGTCAATTTAGTATTAACTGACATAATTTATGCATATAATTTAATTTTTTTTTTTAGTGAAAAATTTATGGATGTAATGATGTACCTTATTACCCTTCATTAAGGGTAATTACGTATTTTGAGAGGGGGGACACCATCTTCCTCCCCTCTTCTCTTATATAATAGAGATAAGGCTTTGATTGATTGATTGATTGATCTCCTCCTATCTTATTATTAAAGGCTTGATCGATAAAGGAATTTCTATCCAGACTACATACACATCTCATGTCTTTGTATGAGTATGAAATTCATATTGCTGTTTACCAAAGAGGCTAAAATTGATTTTGTTAAATTGTGCTTGAATTATCTTACTTATTTATGTATATGATTCTCAAGCTCATTTTCCCAAGATTTATATATATAAGTTTAAGAAAGATAAATAAGTATATGCTTGAGGGTGGATGGATGGAGATCTCATCTTACTGCATGTCCTTTTGGAAAGAGGGTGCTTCATGCCTATATCTCTTGATTTATGCTGCCAGCTAGTCCTTAATGGAAATATATGCAGCTAATCAGTTAATTTCTTCATATATACTTCTTTTCACATAGGCGCATAGCTAGTTTAAGAGTGAGAATTGCAGATGAGGTATGGTCCAGGACTATATTAACTTTTATTTTTCAACTGTTGTGTCCTTATTCTATAGCTTCTTTTATACTATAAAAGAAAGAAGTGCTTTGTTGTTTCAAAAGGTTTCTCTTCTAGGTTGAAGTTTTGATGTGTTGACCGCTTTCATCGATAACTTACTGCAATCATAACATACATATCTGTATTGATGTCGTAACAAGTCATGCTTAGTGTTCTGGATTGATTCTACCCTGCCTCTTCAAGCAATTATGTGCTTGTCCATGTTGTTCCTGGCTGAAAGCCTTTCTTTTTTTTCCTTCATAAGATTGCATATGAATTCGACTTTACGAGAGAGGCTAAAGCAATGGATAGGATCAGGCATTTCCTGTACGAAAATAACAAGAAGAGTCCTGTCCTGATACCACGAGTAATGAAGGATATAGTCAGTAGGTAAGCTGCTTGCAGATATAAACTTGCAGATACAATTATTTCCATCTTGCATCATTCAGCTTACCCTGATATAACTGTATCCAAACTTATGTTGTCATTATCATGTGAGTCTGACATTGTGAACTGTCTTTCAATGTCATAAGATCTGGAGCATATTGTAGCCCTTTTATATATCTATTTATCTGTTTGGTTATGTCGTTGAATTCTATCTTCAAAGATGAGGACTATATTGATAGTCACTTGCGTGGTGTATGTTGATGAATCATGGATTTGTGCAGTTGAAGTAAACCATCTCTACTTAAACTGATTTTCCTTTTCTAGGAAGGTATTGGTTATGGAGTACATTGATGGGATCCCAATTTTGAAACTTGGGGATGAAATGGCTAAAAGAGGCATCAATCCCACTGGTAGAATCGCAATTGCAGCGAAGCAGTAAGCCCACTTTTCATCTAGACGTATGCAATCTCTTTTGACCCCTTTCCTAATTTGTGTCTGCTGATAGATGAATTTAATTTGTGTTTTAGCTTCGCATCAAGTACTTGCTTTTTTTTCCTTCCCATCGACCCATCCTCTTTGATAATGCGACAATATTTTAACTTGTAGTTTTGTTGTTATATAACCGATATCTACACTTATTTCAAGTTCATTCATGCCAAGGTCTCCTGATGCAGAAATATCCTTAAAAGCTTGGCTTTAGCATATGGGCAAATGATATTGAAGAGTGGCTTCTTCCACGCAGAYCCTCATCCAGGGAATATTCTAATATGTAAAGGTTCCGAGGTGAGTGTGAGCCTSACTTCTGTTTGAAGTTACAAGCATTACACAATTAATGTTGTTTGAACTAAAACTCCTTGAAATTCAGTGAACTATTGACATGTTGATTGGTTACAATTTATAGGTTGCGTTGCTGGACTATGGGCAAGTGAAAGACCTTCCGGAGAACTTGAGGCTTGGCTATGCTAATCTTGTGCTTGCTATGGCTGATAATGATCCTATAAGAGCAATTGAAAGCTATAGGTTATTGCAGTCTAGCTTCTCTGTGTTTTCCATGKWTTTTCATTTCTCAAGTAGGAAGAAATATATAGGTTATGTATAGTAGTTMAGTCCTTGTAAACATTCTGCATTCATTCTTATACMGGGTYMTCTTTCTTATCTTGTCTATGTACAGTGAGCTTGGTATAGGTACCGAGAGTAAATGTGAGAATGAACAAGAAGAGATGCTAAAGTTAGCGCAAACTATGTTTGACACAAAGCTGCCTCCTGGAGTAACTATGCTGCAACCTTTCTCCGAGGGATCCTCTATCAAAAAGATTTCTGTTGAGGTACAGAGTTTCCTTAATSATGAACATCGCCTTTCACTTCTAGTAAATGGTTATTACCTGATACTTCCGTTGCTGTCTTCTTTGGTTGTTTCTGAAGGCATTTCCAGAAGAACTGTTTTCAGTTCTTCGAACTGTGCACCTGTTAAGAGGATTAAGCGTTGGCATGGGCATGAATTATTCATGTGCTGAACAATGGAGACCTATAGCAGAGGAAGCTTTATATCGCGCTGGTAGACTTCAAGGTAGCCTTCGAGTCTATTGCTTTTTTTGTGCCTTCACAGCTGACTTTGTTTCAGACTTCAGAGTAATTTCGTAATTTTTGAAACTTTGTATGATGACACAGCTAAGGATATGAAGAAGCAAACACAAAGGCATGGCTTCTTCAGAAGGACATTTCGCAGGCGATAGTTGAGAGTGGTTTTCAAGCAAGATTTCAATTTTGACTCTGATCTACATGTGATTTTTCAAAGTAATGGCTGTTCTGTTGGGCTTATAGATGGAAAGCTAGAACAGGCAAATAGCTTATTGATTCATCCTGGTTTATAATTTGATCTTATTAATACTTTTTAAGTTTTCATGTAAACATTCATCATAGAGTTATCCATAGAAAAAGAAAGGCTGAAATTCAGCTCATTTCTGGCAAACTCTACTGTTTATTCTTGCAAAGACATGTTTTAGGCAAATTTTACTATACAACGGGTGGTAAATGATCAAAAAAATTTACACGTTGCGTTACCGTTGGTTGTATAACGTACATCCTCGATCTTTTAGGCAAATTTTACTATACAATCGGTGGTACAATGAACAATTTCTTAACACTTGGTGGTACCACCGGTTGTATAATGTATTAATGTACATCCTCAATGTTTTGGTGTTCAAATGATATGTATTTGCATGCGGAATTCCAATGCGTACATTAAACGAACAAGAAAGGGGTTATTTTAACACTTTCCAAATCATTTTTGCACTCATCTCCCTCTCTCATGAACGGTGACAATGATCACTGATCATTTGAGAGGGAAAAGGCGCCAAAATTCATCCTTGAAAAAAAAATATTTGAAAAGTAGTTATCAAAACAAATCAAACAACAGTACTCTGGATTTTAAATTGATATACTCCCTCCGTATCAAAATAAACGCAACATTTGTCATTTTAGTCCGTATAAAAATAAATGCAACAAACTCGAATGTTTAATTTTAGATAAATTTTTTTTACCAAAATACAAAATTGTCATAATTTAATAACTTAACTAACTAATAAAACATCTAAAACTATCATTATACCCTAAATACGGATTAATTAATGATAATAATTTTTTACCATAATTAAACTTTATCATTCAACACCGACCACCACCAGCCACACTCCCGACACCCTGACGTTGCAAGCTTAATCACTCACTTAATTTGTCATTAGAGATTTTTGTCTAGGAATCCGTGCCATGGGAGTTTGTTGCAATAATTCTAATACGAAGGGAGTACTTCGTTTAAAAATATATACGGTCAAAGTTACAAATAAACGCCTTTGCAAATAGATGGATTCTTTAAATACCAAAAGCCCATTATTATTCAATTTGAAACACAACCCAAATACCCAAATCTTRTWATTCCACATCTTTACCAAAACCATTCCTTTGTTTGGTAGACAAAGAACCAACAAAGTATGGAAGCCATGGCAGCACTCACTGGATTGACTCCTTGCAATCCCATTTCCTCCAACCACCATAACCGCCTCAACAACCACCACAAATTAGCTGCATTTCACTCACAATCTCATCTTTTCTCCTCAAAATGTCCCCTTATTTCTCACTCTCTTCCTCGCAAAAAACCCACTAAAACCCACATCTTTCTCCCTCATTTGGTGGCTTCTATGGTTTGTTTGAGCTCAAAAGATTCTTCCTTTCTTTGTTTTTTGATTACCCATTTTTGAATTTTGCTCACTTTTCTTGTTTTTGGGAGTTCTTTTGCAGGAGGAAGTTGAAGAGACCTACATTATGGTTAAGCCTGATGGAGTTCAGCGTGGTCTTGTATGTTTTCTTTTTCAATTTTGTTTTAATTTGACTGATTGAGGTTTATTTAATTGGGTTTGTTTAATCATGAGAAAAAGAATTGGGTTGAATTTTAACGAAGTGGGTTGTTATAAAAATTTGATTTTTCAGGTTGGAGAGATAATTTCCAGGTTTGAGAAGAAGGGTTTTAAATTGGTTGGATTGAAGATGTACCAATGTCCTAAAGAACTAGCTGAAGTATGTTCTTTCTTGTGATTCCACTTATTATATGTTCTGTTAATTGATTTGCTTAATTCTGGATAAAATGTCAACGATAATTCTTGGTTTAGATTTTTTTTTTCCTGAATAAAATTACTGTAATTATTTTATGAGTATGATTTTTTAAGTTTTGGTTGCTTATGAATGAGTTGATAACTGATTGCTTATTTGTGAGCTGAAGATGAACTATGCTTTGTCATAAAAACAGAAGCTCAGTTCAATCAATTACTATGCTAGAATAGTAGAATGCAATGAAAGCTTGAAATTCTCTTCAATTTTTTGAGATTAAGCAAGAATACAAGATGTTATCTAGTAATTATACTGAAGAATTATGCACCTCTTGATTGAATTGACCCTTAATGTGGCGACGCCAGTTGACTAAGAGACCAATGAAAGCATATACTCCGTAATCCGTATGTAATTATGTACTCCGTATTATCGTATTAGGGTTTGGGGAACTTGTGTGTTTATATTAGGTTCTTATTGAGGCTGTTTGTATAGGAGCATTACAAGGATCTGAAGTCCAAGTCATTCTATCAGAAGCTTATTGACTACATAACTTCTGGTCCCGTTGTGTGTATGGTAAGATTTTATAAACCTTCCTGTTTTCCTTACGAACCTTGGAGTGGTAACTAAGTAAGTTAATGAAGCGGAAACTATTGTATGCTAGGCTTGGGAGGGTGTTGGAGTTGTTGCATCAGCWCGTAAGCTAATAGGAGCCACTGATCCTCTTCAAGCTGAGCCAGGAACTATCAGAGGAGATCTTGCTGTTCAAACGGGAAGGTTGGTCACTTAATATTAAGTTACATTTTGTGAAGTGTCTTCATCGCACAATTATGCTTTGTTTTTTGGACTAAATGGAGATTATTGCCTTGCATTATACTTGACTTTAGCTGATACTTGCAGGAATGTGATTCATGGAAGTGATAGCCCTGACAATGGAAAGCGTGAAATAGGTAAGGACTTGTGTCATTCAGATTTCAGTTTTAATTTATAAGCGGTTATGTGAATTTGTTTATGGCTATGCATTTGGTTATGGTAAGCAGCCTATAATGATGTTGCAGATGGCTAAAATTATAGCGAAATGTGTCCTATGATTCTTAGGTTTGGTACATTGCCAACTAGAGAATTACTTAAGCAGAACTGCAGCAAGCAATAAAATGTGTAAGAGGTCACAAATTTGCAATCTAGTTAGGCCTATCTACACAAATAGTATATGCACCAGGAAACCAGTCGCTTCAGCTAAAAACTGTTGGCTTCGGAAAAAAGGGCTGAACAAACTTAGTGTCTTTCTGAAATACCTATGATTCGCTTTTGGTGTTTTGCATTTGGTATATCTAAAAGACTTTTTGGCTGTGAGATCAATATGATTGCTTTTTTAATCAAAACTTGGAATTTCGGAAATTCTCCCTGGCCAAGGAAACCTTAACACTCTGCTRYGACTGCTATAACGAAAGGCTAACTATGCTCTATGCACTTACGTTTATTGACCTGGTTCCTATTTTGTTAGAGTGCGTTTGTCAACACTTGTTTTTTTAATGCCAATGTACTCGAACAACAAATTCCGAATCTTCTCACTTTATTATTCACATGGCAGGTTTGTGGTTCAAAGAAGGTGAAATATGTCAATGGACCTCTGCTCAAGCACCATGGCTGAGGGAGTGATCAACGAACCCGAATTTTGTAACCCTACTGATAGAGCTTTGCACAGTTTTGAGGCTTCTTTTGCAGTGGCTTAACATTATATTTGCCATGCGCTTCCGATGTAATTCTGTTGCTATTTTTCTGTAATAATTGTGAATTTACAAAGGGAGTACATCATCCAAGTGTTTAAAGAACTTGTATTACAAATTGTTGTTATTAATGCTGATGAGCAATTGAGCATAATTAAGGCATCGCCTTTTGTATTCTTTGTGCCATTGTTCAACAATGTGGTGCGAAACTGTGGAGTTCGTGTTTGATCGCTAACGACTTCGTAGTCAAGGAAATAGCAAGTTGATATTCATGGCATAACCAACATACATCGCCGTTAAACGTTACAGGAACATCGAAAATCCATGAATGTTACAATCAATGTATTCATGGATTTCATACACAAAATTTAACCTGAAAACACAAATGCTACTGAATACTGACTTCCTGAACACTGGTATCAAAAGCAACTCGACAAATCGGAATCACTCGAACAACCCGAGTTATTCACCAGAGAACACGAACCACTGTCGTAACTAGTCGAGCGGCCTTGTTTTGGGTGGGACTTGACATACTTGGAAAACAGATAGTGTATCGAGATTTCTCTGCCTTTCTTCGGTTCCTGATCGCGGCTCGAAAGAACCCCCGAGCATAAATTATTGCCACTAAACGCAACCAGTCCGTCCTCGGAAGCATTTGATTCCGAATCAAACTCCATGGAATCCTGGGATGCCGGGCTTAAACCGGGTTGCGAAGCCATACTGCGTCGAGAACCCTGCTTGAGCTTCAGAAGCGTGGCTTCTGCAAGTCAACAACACAATTAACACACACACATCTACTGAACACAAAGAAGATATAATCTGGAAAAATCCCAATTAACTGGTGAAAGCGCAAAACCCACAAAAATCGACTCGATTCCTCAAAATTAAAATGTCAATTCAGTAGAAACTAAACATTTATCAAACAGCAGATTCTGGTAATTAAAACAATAGCAATTAAATTAGACAAGTGACCAAATTCATCAGTTGAATATCGTAAAAAAGTAATTAAAAAAAAAAAAAGAAGAAGAAGAGACCATAAATGGAGAGAGAATCGTGCTTGAAGGACTTGGAAGGCGGACGCTCCGACTCCAAGGATTCAGCTGACGAAGTCGAAGATCGAATTCTTCCGAACATATCTTATCTTATCTCGTTGATTCTTGTCTTCTGCTTTGATGATAATTGGATTAATTGGATTTTGATTGGTTTGAATGAGAGAAGAGGAAAGTGAAGATGAACTCAATTGAAGAATGAAGAAGAGCGGGAAACTTGCTTTGCAATCTTCAAATACAACTTCCCTCCTTTCCCTTTTTAGTTTCCCTCCTATTTTTCTTTTTTCGTTTTCTTATTTGACAAAATAATTCCTTATTTGGGCCTTTACGGAACAATATAAGTCCAGTTTAGAGGCGATCAAATGGGCGGACCGGGCCGGACTTGTATATAAAAAGTTTAGTCGAAACCCGTTCAAAAGTGCGGGCCATTGCGGGCTTATGCGGGCCGGGCCGAACTTTCGAACTAAAAATTGATGTTTTTAGTTGCTCAAAGCCCTCACTTTTGCGGTCGGGCCGGGCCGGGCTAATGTTGATCGCCTCTAGTCCAGTTGTATCATAATCTCCTTCCTCAAAATATTGCGACGTTTTCATAATTGACATGTAAGACGTCATTTGAATTTCACTTATTTTCTCTCTCTAAAACTCTACTCTCACAAAACATAAAGAGCTAAATAATTTCTTAGACGGAGTAAGAAAAACGGTGTTGTTGCAACAAAAGGGTGGTAGGGATTTCATAGCTATTACTCCATACTTAATTGTGAATGTGAAGGAAGATAGGGAAGAAGAAGAAAAATCAAATATCGAGGTAATTTGCAATAAAGAAAAGAAAATTATTACTGGAAATTTCTACTTTTAGCAATGTTGCACATAAAAACAGAGAGGTGTAACTTGTAAGTGTGTAACAATACGAAGTATTAAGCTCGTGGACATAAACGTTTATCTTACATTTTAAGTCATCTAGACGCTGTCTGAAGCGTCGAAGGCTTTTGGAACCTAAATCCGAGGCTATTTAAGTCACCCCGCCCATCAAAGGCCAGATCTTGGATCATCTACCCATATGAAGCCTGCCTAATTATTGTACTCTATTCATATGATTGAACCTTATATACACGTTCATGGAAACAACCATACCAAAAGCCACGTGATACACTGAAACATCAAGCACAATCAACGGATCCATGTTTCCTGATATAAATGGATTCCGCTAAAGCTCTTTTTCTCGTCAACTGAATTTTGTTGAACTGGACTTATTGATACTGAACTGAACTTATTTTTACTGAAACTTATCAAAGTAAGTTGACGAGAACATGACCTAAACACGACAATAAGATTATAAGAGCAATCAAAGTTTAATCAACATCATGTCATGTGATGCATGAAGGATGTTGGAACTTTGTGATATAAATACAAAAATAAAACTAACATAGCAACATATCTCATATGATCCAACATGGAAACCTTGGGAATATTGATTCTACTACTAGCAGTTGTTCTACTATCTGTTAGCTTACCTTCTACTCAAGCAAACTCGGTACATGTCCACCAAAATTATGTGCACCCGCCACCTTCGTCGCCTCACTGGCGTCCCCACAAGTACTTACCGCCACCRCCTCAATGGCATCGTAAGTACTTACCGCCACCACACCGCGTGACTCAAAAACCAAGTCCTAAGTATCAGCCAATGCCTCTCCATAAGCCCCCTTCGCCGCTCCTTCACAAGAGAGCTCCACCTCCTCCCCCTGCTGCTCCAAGTATTCCTCTTCCTCGGCCCAGCCCTCGATTCAGATTTAGACGTCCACATTTACCTCGTCGTAAGCAGAAACCCGTCCGCAAGGCGCCACTTCCACCTTTCTTCATTTTTTACTCGCCACCTCCTCCACATTTCTAGAAAACAGACTCAACAGTTGATATAAGGTAACTTCAAAACATATTACAGTTATGTTTCCTGGTATAAATGGATTCTGCTAACTAAATGTTGCTGATAAAATACTGTATTAAACTATTGATCTTATTGATTCAGTTGCAACAGTATACTATGTAATTGTTGTGTGCTACAAACTATTTTTATCAAAATTGATTCAGTAAACATTTTCAGATTACAGTAGTTGTAATTATCAGAACTTCCTTTGTACATTATGCAGGAAATGACAGTTATCAGAAAACATCAGCAGTTAAACAAATTAAGGAACACAGAAGACATACAAAGGCTAATATGCAATCTTGGAATTGTGATTGCCTAGAAAATTTCAATCTTTGGAGTAGGCTATTACAAATCAATTTTGTCATTTATCAAGATCGCGTTACTATATTGTTAAAAAATAAAAATGATCTATCTATTATTCGGATTTAAAATGCTCGAAAAGTCATTCCATACTTGTACTCTGTATAAGTTTCATAAATTGTATGTTATTTGTTATATTCGTTTTATGTACTCCGTATATTGTATTATTTAGAAAAATAAGGGAGTCAATAATATCGTCGAAGAAGCATTATTGTTAATCATTTTTCAAATGTCCATTTACCATTGGACACTAGGTCACTAAACCATGGAAAAAACCCTTTGTTCAAATAATTATAGAAAATCAATCGAATGACAAAATATTAAGCCAAAACTCAAATCGAATTCAAATTTTAAATGCATAATTAAACATCGAAAATGAGCTCACATTGATTCATTCCATCAACTTCGAAATCATATTCATAATTACAATGTCGGATTCATACCAATTGTACACGAATAATGTCAAAGAATTAAAAGAAACCAGATATAAAATTGATCGACATATATATTTCTATAAATGAATTCAAATGAGTGTTCGAGTCAGTATAATTAAGGACCATGTTCGAAATGCCCTGGAAGAAAGTGTTATTCTAGGGAGATTGAGTCGAAGATGCTAATATACTCACTAAGTCACTAACCACCAACCAAATCACATTCACATTAGTAGATGACCTTGTTATACGGCAGATATTTGAAAGTAATTTGGGAAAGTAATATAATTACTAATCAAGCATTAAAAAAAGCACATAAGTWGAAGCATAAGAGTATGTTTACCGTCTAATTTGAAGGGGTAAATTGCAAAGAGCATGACAAAAGTTACTGCATAATTTTATGAAATGTTACTATAATCCAGTTGAGAGTTTGAGACCAGAGTAATTTATGTCAGTAATTGCCCCTTAATTGAAGGGTAAATTCATCAAAAGATTGATGACCCAGAAAAGGGCCGTTAATCTTGCTCCAATCATGATTAAAGATATGTGTTTCGGTAGAAATGGAGATCCACACTTGCCCCTTTTACCTCATCATCTCTCTCACCAATGGCATCTTTCCTAGTCTCGTTACTCGTTGCGTTCGTTTTCCTCACCTTCCCATCGGTGACCATGGCTACCGACATCTCCCAAAGTCCGCCACCGCCACCGCCACCTCGGCCACTTCCACCTCCCCCGCCGCCGCCACGGTCACTTCCACCTCCGCCGCTRCCTCCACCGCCTGGAAATCCCATGGCACCACCGCCATACCATCACCTGATCATCTCCCCGCCGCCATCGCATGAACTCTTTTTACTACCTCATTTTGTGCCGCACCACAAGACCATCCCGCCATATCATCTGCCACCACGGATCATCCTTCCGCCGTGCCATCCATGTCATAAGCTGCCACACCATTTCAAGCCACGCCCGCATAAACAGTACCCCCACAAGTTTCATAAGCATGCACCGCCGCACAGGTTTCATAAACATGCCCCGCCGCACAGGTTTCATAAACATGCCCCGCCGCACAGGTTTCATAAACACGCCCCGCCGCACAAATTTTTCCTACCGCGACATCACCATCACCACCACCACCATGAAAGAGAGCATCATCATTGGAAGCCAATCCATAGGCATGGGCATCATCACTGGGAGCCAATCCATAGGCATGAGCATCACTCTTCAAGACATCATCATTTGGAGCCACACCATAGGCATGAGCATCACTCTTCTGAACATCACTCTTCCGAACATCACCGCCGTCATTATCATAATCACTGGGATCATTGGAATCCATGGCATCCACACCCCATTTTCCCACCCTATCATGAGCCAAGGAAACACCACCACCATGGCCATCACCATCATAGACGRAGAAATCATAGCCACGGCCATACAATCATTCATCATCACAGGAGGCCAATCTATAGGWCCCATCGTTCACCACCTCATCACATGCAAAGAGGACACCATGGCCAAGAACATTCRGCTCACCATCGGCGCACACCATACCACCACCATGGAATTACATATCATAGAAACCACGCACCCCCACCAACTCACCATCATCGACCAATATACCATGCACACCCTCCCACCACTCATCATCACGCGCCAACATATCACAGGCGTCACCCTCCACCCACTCATCATCACGCGCCACCATACAGAAGACATCACCCTCCAACCAGCCATAATCATGCGCCTCCATATCATAGGCACCGCCCTCCGGCACCTCATCACCACATGCCACCATACCATGGGCATCACTCTCCAGCACCTCGCCCAGAAAACCATATTCATCACAACCATGGTCATCCATATCATAGGCCAAGACACACAACACATGATCCTGCCCTATCTCATCATCACCGGGTACCTACACATCACAGCCATAACAGGGTGCCTCATAATCATGCAAAGCCCCCTCATAGTCACCACTCTCCACCACTYCATCATGCTAAACCACCCTCTAAGCACGTTCCATCATCACCACATCATCACAGGACGGCACCAACTCATCAGCACCACCAACACCACCATCCACCCCCTTCTGAATTAGATGGCACAAAGCAAGTTAAGCCCCCATCATTATGATGATCAATTGTTAAGCGGATGGCAAGAGTCTTTCAAGCGCCTCTAATAGTCCATGAACCTTTGTGAATGTAGCCTCRGTCCTTGGTCCTTTGACCCTGGTCTAACATTGGTGATCACTTGGCAAATACAACTCGATGAGAACGGATTGAGTAGCAACTAGATTAGTCCACTAAATGTCATACCAAAATGATACAAATCTAAGTCTTAATCATTTTCAATTTTTATGATATAATGTCATGTAAGTTAATTTCTGATTTCTGTAGCTCTTCTGTACTCACATTATATGCTTATCTTTTCACATAAACTTTTCATGTAGAAAAAATTTCCTTATAAACCAGCAATATAAACTCAAAAATTTTAAATTCGAGAGTTTCATGCGTTTTAGAATTTAGATACTCTTATCAGTTATCACCATTGCTGCTATTATCTACGATTTTCTTCTTAACTTTTCAATTYATAATCAACCTCCCAAGTTAAGCTCATTCACAAGKCCATAACTCAAAAGCACCACCTTCACATCACTCAGTCTCTTTACCATCAAATTACACCTTAGAAGATACGCAGAATCGGATTTCAGACACGGCGGATCTTCGACATTTGAAGYTTTCCACCAACAACAGAATAGGATCACTAATAACTAAAAGRGCAAGAGTCATTACAATAAGCATCTATGTTTCCAATTTCATTTCAATCATTGCATACAAACATGATAGAGAATTCGCATGTCTTAATCTGCCCTATCATATTGAGCTCAGAGAATAATCGAGGCGAAAACAAATTAGAAGTGCGCAATTCATAAATACATTAATTTTGGTGAAATCAATCATGCCAGCTAATTAATTGTAAAACAAACTCAGAAATCATGTAATTCTTCAAATACTCTTTCATATAAATCATGAAGATTGATTTGATCTTACAACCCATCAAATTCAATGAGCCAAAAATTCAATCRKAAACTTAAAACRACAYTAATCAKAAACAAAACAAACCCAAATAAAAGCTCATTCATTTCRCGAAACAAATCCATACAAAATCAAAACCTCCAATTTGCATAATTTGTAAACAAAATTGAATCTTCCAAATAAAATCAAACCTAAAACAAAGAAGTACCCTTTCCTTTCTTATCACCGCCAATCTCGAAATGCTTGCAACGCTTAATGGGGTGTTGAGAAACATGCTTGCACGACTGACATTGAAGCCTCAAAACGATCTTCTTAGTGGTTTTAGCTTTCTTGTGAAAAACAGGCTTAGTTTGACCGCCATAACCAGATTGCTTGCGATCATAACGACGCTTTCCTTGAGCGGCTAAACTGTCCTTGCCTTTCTTGTATTGCGTCACTTTGTGAGTTGTGTGCTTCTTGCATTCTTTGTTTTTGCAGTAGGTTTTCTTCACTTTTGGTACGTTCACCATTTTTGCTCTGGAAAAWTTGTATGAACCCTAGAATTGAGTTGAGATGAGTGAAAGAGGGGTTTTTTTGGGTTATGAGGGTGATTAGGGTTTGTAAAATTGTGAAGATTGTGGGATGAGTTGAATTGGGCTTGTAATAAGCCCAATAATTAAATGACTATAAAGTCATAAGTCATAACATAAATGGACTTTGTTGAATGCAAATTTTACTATGGTCCCGGGTAAATATTCATTTCCGAAATTAGAAATGTTCATCTCAATAGGTAAAATGTTCATTTTCAAATGTAAATGTTCATATCTGAAAATGAACACTTGTATTTTCGGAAATGAACATTTCTAGTTTCGGAAATGAACATTTGTCCGAGATCATCATGAGGAACATGGTCCCGGGATCATAATAGACTTATTGTTTATTGAATACATTGGATTTATGTGTGGGCTTTCTGAGTTATTTGTCGAAACTCGAAACTACTCAGAGCACTCACAATAAGGGGTTTATGATGCGGTTTGAACTATTACTGGGGATAGTTGATGGGATTTGAAAATTGAGAGGGGTTTGTATGGGTGAGGTGATATTTAGGCAGAGTATAGGGTGTAAAATAAAAGGGAAAATAAAATAAAGTTAGGTAAAACAATATGGATATAGTGATATACAAAGTATATTTTATATTGGGTCCCACTAACAAACCTCTAAAAGGTTTGAACTACTATTGGTAAGGGGTTTATGTGAGGTTTGAACTATTGTGAGTGTCCTTACTTCCTTCATTTTGAATTACATGCAATAAAGAGGGCTAAACGTTTCACAAAGCAAAAGTTTAACCGTAATTTCTAGGGAGATATTAGAAGTGTTTAGTAAAATTAATTGCTAGACTTRAATATAAAGTCAATTTCATTTGTAGAAGACAATTTTGCGGGAAAGTTTAAAGGAATGACACTAGTATCGGGTCCAAATTTGGATACGAATTCTCCTACAGTTGTGAAGTCGTCCTTAGTCCATGCAACAAAGACAGGTCACGAGCTAAGTTTCTGAATCAAGTTTGGCATAACTCAACTTAATTCGTTAAGACTATAAACCAAGCTCAAACTCGATTCGAGCCACGAAGAGCCAAGTTTTGGTCAAGCTTTGATTAGGCTTTAACCGAACCGAACTCTTCTATGCGTGGGGTGGTGGTCGCGGCATGCGTGTGGGGTGGTCGGTGCATGGCATGGTGGTTAAGATTCGCTTCGTGGCTTGGTCTTGGGTGGTAATCATTGAGGCAAGGATAATACTGAAGTTCACACAATAAAATTTGGACTTTGATTCCAGTTAACAGGTGGACTCGAATACATATCCCCATTTACAATGAGTTCCGAGATTCGACACCCACAATAGTGTACACTAATTATAGTGAAAATTTTATCTTTTCAATATGAAATGTCAAAATCCCTCACATTATTAATTCATGAATTATAATTATGAGATTTATTATTTGCTGTAATTAAATCTATTTTATTATCTATTACTTTGTAATTATAAAAATTTACAAACTCATCGATAACAGTTAACTATACAAAATCTACATAAAACATGACGGATGAACGCTAAATGCTAGTTAAATATGACCTTTGAAGCACGCCCGACCTATTTAATGGATCCTCTTCTTAATGCTGTACATCAGAACGGTCCTCAGTTACTCAATGACACCCTCACCCCTCAATCCATTATGTATTTACACCTACACTAAGTTCAACGCACACCATCAGCGGTGACTACCCCCGTAATATCACTACTCCTACTTTAACTCCTTCATTTCTTCATCCTCGTCAGACCTCCAACCAATTATGCTCACTAGACCTGCACCGCCGTATAAAAATACCACCGTAGCATAATCTTTTATTCTACATTCTTCATGATCACTTTATTTAATTCCTATCATTTCCTGAATTTGCGCTCTTTTATTTGATCATCGTCTACTTTTTTGATATGCAGTTGTGTCTAGTCTACTAATGAGCTCTCATCTATCCGTAAATGTTTATATTTTCCTAGTATCGTTCGCGTTAAAGCTAATCAAGCTTGACCAATAAACTTGGCTCTCGCTGCGCTCAATCGGTTAGCTTCGTTATCTATCTTAACACCAAGTAGTCATGTATGTCTCAATATTCGTTCAAAAAACTCTAGCTCGCTGACCTGTCTTTTTTGCTGGACTTAGTACGAGCTCACAATGTAGTAGAATCTATCCAAATTGGACCCTCCTCAGTTTTCAATCCCTTTAACTTTCCCGCAAAATTGTCTATTCTCTAAACTGAAATTACTTTATAAATTCAAGTCTAGCCAATTTCATTTTTTATCCCAAAACTGTTTTATTATCTACATTTAAGTTAATTTTGCTTGAAAAAACGGTGTTCTTCTGTTTGTTGCTTCAATGTAATTTCAAAACGGGAATAAAGGTATTTCTGATTTCTACAATCAACTTACAAAGCCCGCATCAGATAATTACTATGAGCTTCAATAAAGGGTGGCCATGTAGTTATGCCTTTATAAGGTCATTTATATGTTGCGGATACAAAGCCCATTGCAACTCATCCCCAATCTCACATTTTACAAACCGCTAATCCCTCATAACCCCAAAAAATATACTCCCTTTCTTTCTTACTCATCTTCAACTTCCATTGCGGTTCTCAAATTTCAAGATCAAAAATGTGTGAATGTCGTTACCAAAGATTTATATATACCTACTGCAGAAAACACCAATATGCATTTTATTACGCACAAACTCACAAAGTACGCAGTATATTACAGAAGCCCGAAGAGCGTTTATCCTGTCCCGCTCTACCGCGGAAAGCGTCTTATGCTATCGCAGCAATCTGTCGGTATGGCGGTTCAAACCCTAAGCCTTCGTTTTTTCACAGATAGCTAAAACCAAGAGTCGTCTGAGCTTCAATTGTCATTCCTTTGTCCAAGGTCATGTGTTCTTCAGACACACCATTATAGCGTTTGCAATCATTTCTGATCTTGCGGTTTTTGGTGATAAGATAAGGAAGTGTATTCTTTGTTTTTAGTATTGATTTTTATTGGAACGATTGATTCAATTTGTTTACAAGATATGCAAATTTAGTTTTTGATTTTTGTTATGATTGTTTCCGAAAGGAATGGAGCTTTTTATTGGTTTTTTGTTTTGCTGATTATTGTTTAATTTATGATTGAATATGGCTCAATTTGAATTTTAGGGTTGTTAAGAATCGAATTCAATCTTCGATGAATTTTATGATAGAGATTTGAAGAGAATTACATGATTCTGATTTGTTTTACAATTAATTTAAGCTGTCGTATGTTTCATCTCTTATTTATTGTTTGGCATTTTTGAATTGGCGCACTTCTATTTGTTTTAGCCTCATTTAGTTCTTCTAGTCACTATCATTGGCAGATTAGCACGATGCGAATCTCTATCATGTTTGTATTTCGCATATGATTGACATGGAATTGAACATAGGATGGCTTATTGTCATACTCTCTGCGCCCCTATAGTTATTAGTGACTCCTTCTGTTTGGTGGGAAACTTCAAAGTCGAGATCGCAGGTCATGAATCCATTCTGGTATCTTCAACGGTGTAATTCGGAAAGAGACTTTGTAGGTGAGGTTCTCGTGCCTTTTGAGTATGGACATTTGTTGAATAGCTTACTTGCGGGAGCGTTGTTTGAATTGAAAGTTATACGAAGAAATACGTATATATAAGCAGCATAGTGCAAATGAATAAGAGTATCTAAATTCTTCTAAAAACGCAATGAAACTCTCGAATTTAAATTTTTATTATATTGCGGTGTTTATGAAGGAAATTTTTCACCTGGAAAAGTTTATGTGAAAAATCAGCCACTATAATGTGAGACGAGAGCTACAAAATCAGGGAAATGTACACATGTGTATTCATGAACAATATTGTTGAAATGATTAAGACTGAGATTTTGTATTATTTTATTAACATTTAGTGACTCAACTAGTTGCTACTCAATCATTGTTCTCATTCGAGTTGTTATTGCCAAAGTGCCCATGTTAACCAGGGTTCTAAAGGGGACCAAGATCTCCGGCTACCATCACAAAGTTCTATGGACTATTAGAGGGTTGTCGAAACTCTTCCATCCGTAAACACATTTGATCATCATTATAGATGGGGGCTTAAACTGCTTGTGCTCATGCTATTACAGAAGGGAGTGTTGATGTACGTTTTTGTCTGCTGATTAGTTTGCCGTCCCTGGATAATGTACATTGTGATGATGAACGGCGCTTTTAAGAGGTGCGTTTTAGCCATTTTGACATGGTGGCTGTATCACTATCGAGGCGCTTTGCGCTCATGACAAAATGATGCACCCTTTGTGCTTAGTTGTATTTGTCAACTAGGGTCTTGTTCTTGTCTGCTTGTTATATATAGTGGCAGGATCATTTGGTGTCTTGGCCTATTGATATGAAGACCATGGTTGTGATAATATGTTCTGCGATGGTTGCTGTAGATGTATGCCATGTTGTATCGGTGGGCATGTGGTGATTACTTCGGTGCGAGCGTGGCCTTATAATATGATCTTGCGCCTGATGCATGAGTGGTGCTGAGGGTGTTATCGCCTTGTATATGTCTGCGTCTTCATGATGAAATGGTGGGAGCGTGTGCAGTATATTGGTCGATGATGGTCGATGTTGTTGGGGCAGTGGTTGTCATAATGTAATCCATGGTGTTGCTAGTAATGCGATGTGCGCCATGTGTGAGCCCTATGTTCTTGGCCGCATGGTTATCCTCTTGCATGTATGAGGATGTGGTTGAACGATGGGGACCTTAGATTTGGCCTCCGTGATGACTGAAATGATGTAGGCCTGGCTATTGTTTCTCCGATCCTAATGTGAATGGCTTGTGGTTGGGGTTCCTTAGGCTTTCATCATAGGGTGGATAAGACTGAGTGTGGATGCCATGGGATTCCAATGAGTCCCATCGATAATGATTATTGCGGCCGGTGCGCATGTTCGGAAGCACATGAGTTCAGAAGATGGATGCTCATGACCTATTTGTGCTCCAAATGATTATTCTTTAAAGATGATGCTCATGCACTGACCTATGGGGAGTATGCTCCCACTGATCTGATGCCCTTGCCTACTGGATGGCTTCCAAGTACCTATGCTCTCTTTCATGTGGTAGGTGTCGGGTAGATTGGTTTTGATGTTCGCCAGGAGCCGGTACGAAATTGCTATCCCGGTCGTGGTTTATGAACAACCTACGCGGCGGGGCATGGTTATGAAACCTGTGCCGCGAGGGCTGCTTAAATAAATTGCACTCACAGTTTATGTGGCGGCGCCTCGTGTCTCTGTTATGGCGGCGTGAGGCTGAAAATCGTCTCTTTAATTTAAACTATAAGGCATTCATTAACCACTATTTTGACCTTTTGATCGCCACTTGTGGCAGACTCTATGGCTATGATTGCACGCGGGACAAGACTGACTCCGCTGCCTGGTGCAGAGATTTAGCGCGAGTGTCTTAGTGGCGGCACAAAACTAGGAGTGGTAGTAAAATGATTCTGCCGTGGGGTCGTAGTGCAGCCTGCCCATGGATGCCCATGGCAGACGGTAGAATATAGGATGATTTCGCCGCGGTCCCTCAGCAAAGACCATGCCCCGCGTTAGGCGTAGAAGAGGTGGAGGATCACCACAGATCACTCCTATAAATCTTCCATACAATGCATCGGTCGTATCGTCACAGCTCGCCATATCCATCTGTCGGACTGGCCTACAATACGAGGCTGAACGTGATTGGACTAGTGGACCCGTTTATGATTCGATCCACGACTTCAACATCTAGACAAAGGGATCATAACTGAACGTGCCCTACCGAGTCACCACATTCCTGCATTAAGTTTTACAACACATTGCAAGGACGACTATCAAGCACAGGAGCAGGATAGTAGGTACCAACTATTCACATCACTGACTTATTTTGGCATGACTGCAAATAGATCCACAGTAAGACCCACTGATGATCACACTTGGACATGACGCATGGAATGCACGCACCGAATACTTCACAAGCAACTCCATGGGACATATTTCTGCAACTGTATAGTGACTAATACGCTGTTGACATTCTATAACGATTTTATGAGAAGGACGTATATATGTGACGAATCTTGAAAAGTGAGCAACGTGTCAAATCTCCAATTCTTCACCTAACTATCATTTTCACATCATATATAATCTAGAGATATTACGTAACAGCAAAATTTTA
>SNQN01001527.1:0-42657 GCA_008642245.1 Bassia scoparia | reverse complement strand
ATTATGTCGAAAAGATTGATATGAGTAGTAGGGAATTCGACGAAATGGTTTTGTTGGATGCTTGTTTTTTGCTCGAGTTCTTCTTAGTGTGGTTCTTTGATCAAGCAGATGAGACTGATTGTTTGTTTAAGAACCCTTCAATGGAAATTGCAATTTTGCGTGACATCTTGTTGCTAGAAAACCAACTTCCGTATTTTGTGTTGGATGGTTTGTATGGCATTGTTGTAGGGGACGGTGATGAWTTGGTGTCGTCTGAGGAGGTTGAATTTGAAATTTCTGAGTCCGCCACTGACASTGATAGTGATGAATCCTCGGATGGTTTGAGGTCGTTGCCATCTTTCATTAGCCTGTGCTGTCAAGTGTTGGTGGGGAAAGGGGATGTTGTGGAGAAATTCGAGGATGATCAACGAGTGTTACATCTCGTCGATTTTGTAAGGACATGTTATCTCCCTACATTTCTTAGGGATCAGAGCAAAGATAATGGTAATAATAATAATAATAATGGTGGTAATGACATCAGTGATGGTATGTGGGAGTTTCCTCCCGGTGTGGAGAGGCTTCATGACGCGGGGATCAAATTTCAGGTGGCGAAAGCTGAGTCACTGCTCGACGTTGAGTTCAGCAACGGTGTGTTATGGATTCCGAAATTAGAGGTGGAGGATCACACAGAGTCTCTGCTGCTAAACTTGTCAGCATTCGAGCAGTGCCACTACCATCAAGACTCTTACATAGTCGATTATGTTGTGTTGATGGATGTCCTGATTTCGAGTCTCAAGGATGTTAAAATCCTGATGACAGAAGGGATCGTCGTAAACTCCTTAGGCAATACAGAAGATCTGGCTGATGTTTTCAATACGATATGCAAGGGAACAGTTTACAACGCGAGGGGGTTTTACTATGCACGGCTATGTGAAGAACTGAACGCGTACTACAAGACTCCTTGGAATAAATGGAGGGCGAAGCTGAAGCACGAATACTTCAGCAATCCCTGGACGATCATTTCAGTGATTGCTGCTGTTTTGCTAGTCATTCTCAGCGTCATACAAACCATTTGTACAGTCATGTCTATGCCATAGCGAAATTTTTTTGATTACTTGATGATTTTTGTATTCCGAGTTAATTTTCCTCGAATTGATTTTGGTTGATAAAAAGATTTGAAAGACGAATTAAAATACTTAATACTTTGTGTTCAAACTATGTCTAAGTAAGTGTGTAAGTGTAACCATAAATTTGAGTACTTTGCCATGGACTGACCATGGTTTAGGTTGAAAAGCAGAATAGAATGATAAAAATTATTTGTTGCATCAAATATAATAATTTTAGTAACGGTTTTTTTAAAGTTAAGATAACAAATTTTTCGTAAAATATTTGATTAACTCAAATCATTAATAGGAATATGCAATTAATAGGGATATAACAAATGGTGTTTCGATTTAATTTAGTTCAGTTCAATTACCTAACCTGATTTCTTTCTATCATAAAATATTTATTGCAGTGTAGATCAGATCAATTCAATTCAAGTCCAATTCAGTTTAAAAGAAACCGAGCCGTAGCACATGATGTTTGATCATATGGAAAATGACTTTTTTTAAAAGTAATTTTTAGAACTTTTAAGCATTTTCACGTGGTTAACCATCAAAACTTTGTCTAGTAAGTAGGTTTTTGCTTGCAAGTGGTATAAAGTCTGAAGCAGAGGCCATCAAGGCATCAATGTTAGCCCGGCCCAACCCGTCCAAAAGTTTGGGCTCTGAGCAACTAAAAAATCAAATTTTAGTTTAAAAGCTTGGTCCGCATAAGCTCGTAATGGCCCGCTCTTTTGGGTGGGTTTCAGCTATACTTTTTATATACAAGCTCGGTTCGGTCCGCCCATTTGATCACCTCTAGTATGAAATAACTTTATTGATCGGACCATGATAGAGTAACTCGTAAGGTAGATATCTCTTTCATTTTTAAATTGTGATTGGATACAAATATATGAATTCAAGTGTCAATGAAACGACCTCACTCAAATTAATTTCATTTTTATATTAAAACATTACCTATGTATCTATAGGGTTACCAATCGTTACGTTCACATGTCACCAAAAAATTTTCCTTTTGATTAAGTGGGGAAAAATGACACAAGTATTTTTGAATTAATAAAGCGCAAATCTCTTTGATAAATAGTCAATTACCACATCGAATTTTGTCACACATTTTTATAAACAACATACTCCTAATTTAAACTAACRTCTTAAAATCTCAACRCAAACATTACTAAAACTTCTAAAGGACTAAACAAGTCAATTGGGTATAAGTTTTTATATGTAAGTGTACCTGAGCTCGGTCCGCCCGTCTAATCACCACTAAAACCGTCAATTGTTAAACAATACCTACATATAAGAATAATAAGATACTYAATCAATTAGAGTTAATTTAAGTGATTAAGGGTTTCAAACTCATTAATTAAGGTTTTAGGATCGCACTTTGAGAATGGAAAAATTGATAATTGGAAGAAATGCTGCCCTATAAGGTGCCCATGCAAACTTTCACAGAGATTAGTCTACTCATCAAAAACATCATAAACTCTTCGTAGTAGTACACAATAATAATGATAATACTCTCTCCGATTCTTTTTACTTGCACCATTTCTTTTTTGGGAGTCAAAGTTAGTAAACATTGACCAATTTTTTGGCAAATTTATAATGTATAATATAATTAAGTGAGATGTTGTTAGACTTTTCTTAGTGTATAGTTTATTAATATCAATTTTTTAAGTTATTAATAGTCAAAGTTGTGTCTTGAAGAGAGTGAGGGATAACTCAAGTGGTTAAAGCTTCTCTCCCGGTTTTAGGAGATCCGAATCGATTATCATCTTCGCCCTTATGACTCTCTTAACACCAAAAAAAGTTGTTTCTTAAAGCCTGTGCAAAATGAAATGATGCAAGTAAACAAAATCCGAGGGCGCAATAAGATATACTCGTCCACATTGATACTTACGCTCAATTAGGTGCTCGATGAAGTAATACATAACCAAAGCATGGTTACGAAAGATTCGCACCAACTATGTTCCACAAAATGACAATTAACTACAAATTTTAATTAGAAACTTCCTTCTAGTGGGTTTAGGCCAACCTAATTTTGCATTTACTTCACTCAAACCAATATATTCCTTTTGTCCTCTTTGTTAATGTTACACTTTTAAGGCCTTGTTCTAGAACTTATCTTAATAAATTTCAAAAAAATAAAATAATTTCAGTTCAGTAAAATAAGTTTAATCCTCACGATTTTAATAAAAATAAATTTAATTCAGTGAAATTAAATTTACGTGAACAAGACTTATACGGTCCAAAAATTAATTTAAATCAAAATCCTCAAACAAAACTAAATTGATTTTAAATTCTAAAAAATTAAAATCAAATTCATTTTGTCTTCCTTTTTTATTTATCCATTATCTTATTCAATATTTCTTGCAGCAATACGTCATTGACAAAGTACCAACCTTTGTCTTCTTTAATTACTAAGAGATTTTCCAATGTTTTTTTCTTCAAACTTGTATTATCTCTTCTTCTTCCCAAATGATTTTCGTTTACCACTAGTTTGAGTTGCAAAGAATCAATCGCCTTATTTCTTGGTTTAAGGTATCATTATTGATCTCCTCTTTCATTCACTAAGTTTTTGTTTATTGTTCAATATATGTATATTCCAATGTTTTCCTTTATTTACAACAATTTTCATGTTATCATTAGCTTATGAAAACAAGTTTTACTTTGATTCTACTAATCATCAGTTTAATTAGTAGGGTTTCTGTTAAGGAAAGTTTAATTCTTGAACAATCAAGAAGTCTGCTAGCACTTGACTCGGTCTAGTTCAGTTCASTAAAAATAAGTTTAAAAAACGACGAAACTTGACCAAGCGMCTAACCTATGGAAKCGAAGACTGATGCAATAGTCCAACAATTGGCAACTTCTGTTAGGAAGAAGATTGCRAAATTGGCTCCTTTGTCACCCAAATGTTGCATTTACAGAATCCCTTACAATCTTAGAGAAGGGAACAAGTCATCTTACAAACCATGCCTCATATCAATTGGACCTTTTCACCRCAACAAYAAGAAATTGCAACCGATGCAAGAGCACAAGCTAAGATACTTGCACAACTTCCTTCAACGAAACGAGAAGAAAATGTTGGAAGATTACTTGGAATATATYAGGCAATGTGAGAGTCAATTGCGCGAATATTATGTTGAAGTTGTTGAGATGAGTAGTAGGGAGTTCAATGAAATGGTTCTGTTAGATGGGTGTTTTTTGCTCGAGTTCTTCTTGTTGTGGTTCCTTGATAAACCAGATGAGAGCGATTGCATATTCAAGAACTCGTCGTTGGAAGTTGCAATCTTGCGTGACATCTTGTTGCTTGAAAATCAACTCCCGTTTTTTGTGTTGGAGGGTTTGTACAGCATCGCTTTYGGCGATGATGGTGAGCTGGTGTCGCCCCTGGTTCAAAATCTTGAGTCCGCCACTGACAGTGATAGTGATAGTGATAGTAATGGAGAATCGAATGATGGTGGTGTGTGGTCGATGCCCTCTTTCATCGACCTATGTTGCGAAGTGTTGGTGGGGAGGAAAANGCTTCAGGCCATGGAGGAACAAAAATTAAGATACCTTCAAAGATTCATACGACGAAATGGTAATAGAGACTTGGAGGATTACCTGAGTGCTTCGATGAAATGGGAAAAAGAAGCGCGAGAATGTTATGTAACAACCATCAATCTATCTAGCATAGACTTCACTGAAATGCTAGTGCTTGATGGTTGTTTCATTATCGAATTCTTCTTAACATGGCATGGCGGATCAAGTATTGATGCAACTGACCGCATATTCAACAGGCCATCGCTAAGCCAAGCAATCTTACGCGACCTTAAGTTGCTGGAAAACCAAGTCCCCTTCTTCATCCTYGAGATTTTGTACAACATTGCATACGAAGACATCGAAGAGGCACCGAGCTTCTTGAAGCTCACCTGTGAGTGCATGATAGGTCTAGGCAGAGTCCCTGTTTACTACCAAAAGACGAAGATTCTGCATCTGGTCGATTTCCTGAGAACTTACTACCTCCCACCCGATCACAGGGAGGATATTCCGTCTGAGGATCAAGACTGGGAATTCCCTGATGGAATTGCCGAGCTCTATGAGTCCGGTGTGACACTAAAGGTTGACAAGAGCGACAAGTTCCTCAACATCAAGTTCGACAAGGGAGTCCTTCATGTACCCGAACTCAAGCTAGAAAATCACACAGAATCGCAGCTCAGAAACCTGGTTGCTTTCGAGCAATGCCACTACCCTGATCAATCCTACGTGGTTGACTACGTCCTGTTCTTAGACAGTCTCATTTACTCCAAGAAGGACGTTGAAGTGCTCGTCAACCACGGGATTATACTCAACTTCCCCGGCAGCAGCGAGGATGTTTACAGGCTGTTCAGTAACATCTCCAAGGGGACTACTTATTCGCGCCAAAAATTTTACTATGCAGACACCTGCAGGCGCCTCAACGACTACTGCGGGACTCCGTGGAATAGATGGAAGGCCATTCTTCGTCAAGACTACTTCAGCAATCCATGGTCCATGATTTCTACRGTCGTTGCGATTGTTTTGCTGATCCTGACTGTCATACAGACTTACTGTGATMTCATACAGCTTCTGTAATCATTCGAYTTCAGAACTGATAATCTCTCATTCTTTGATCGTCTCAACTAGAATGTGTCTACAATTTGTATGAGGTTTGTATTTGTAGCAATGTGTATGAATTGCTAAGTACAAATCTGATCTCATTAGTGTTCAATCCAATTTTTTTGTATTATTATCATTGCTAAAATGTTGTTTTGCTTATTTTTGGCCTCTTATACTCTAGTTTGGAACCTTAATTTTATTAGTCATTCTGAATATTCAACACAATTTTTATACCAATACAATCAGGAAATATTTTTATTTAATCATTGCGGCTTTAATTTATGAGTAGTTTTTTTTAAAAAAAAAAATTAATTTAACACATAAAAGTCATAATGAGATCTGGTATCTAAATCAAGATCGTTTTTGTTATTGAATATTCGAGTTTTAGGGCCTGTTTACATTAGTTTATTTTCATTTCAATTCAGTTCTTAACTCAATTTCTCTCTCTCATAAAATATTCAATTCAGTTCAGTTCAGTTGATTTTAGTTAATGTAAACAGACCCTTACTAGTTGTACACTTGTAAGTCGTACTACACTTTAAAAACTTAAAAGGAAGCTAATTACAAAGTTAGAAACGCAAAATCAAACATTGAATATCTAATTTTAGGACAACCAAACATTGAAATCGACAATGAAAGATAGTTTATATGGTTAGAACTTCTCCCTATTATTTAAGGAGATTTTGTGATCGATTTTGATTCTCACCGTATACACCAAAAAAAATATACTTGGTACTTGTATTTCATATACATCTAATTCTACGACAACAAGCATTGTCAAATATCAAATACATTATAATTTCGAATCGGATATTGTTACGTCTACCCGGTGGACAATTTACTCATTATTAACAGAAATATTAAAAAATAATAAAACAAATGAGTTAGATTCCATTTGGTCACTATTTATTACTCTTTATTGAAGGTGGATAATTTACCCAACGATTAAATCAAGCGTTTTCCTTTCGAATCAAACAAGTTAATTACTCGGTAATAAATTAATGTCGTAAGTGATCAAGTCGTCACTAGTTATCTTATCTTATACGGAGTACGGAGTAATTAAGGAATACAAACCAAACATGTGTGATTTATACTGTATTATACTCTTCCACTCTAACTCGTACAGAAAACAAAGTCAAAACAACCAGACTTTTTCTCTCTCCTATTTTTTTTAGGGTTCAAAAATACCACTCAATGAATCTCTCCAACATCAATCTGCTTTACTCACATGCCATAAAATCATGACATGAATCTTTTTCTCATCTTCTTAAGATTTTCTGNCGCGAATATTATGTTGAAGTTGTTGAGATGAGTAGTAGGGAGTTCAATGAAATGGTTCTGTTAGATGGGTGTTTTTTGCTCGAGTTCTTCTTGTTGTGGTTCCTTGATAAACCAGATGAGAGCGATTGCATATTCAAGAACTCGTCGTTGGAAGTTGCAATCTTGCGTGACATCTTGTTGCTTGAAAATCAACTCCCGTTTTTTGTGTTGGAGGGTTTGTACAGCATCGCTTTYGGCGATGATGGTGAGCTGGTGTCGCCCCTGGTTCAAAATCTTGAGTCCGCCACTGACAGTGATAGTGATAGTGATAGTAATGGAGAATCGAATGATGGTGGTGTGTGGTCGATGCCCTCTTTCATCGACCTATGTTGCGAAGTGTTGGTGGGGAGGAAAAYCAACATAGTGGAGAAATTCAGTAGTGAAAATCATCAAATTCTCCATTTCGTCGATTTCTTAAGGACATGTTACCTCCCTTCCTCCCTCAGAGACCGAAATGACAGTGGCAACCACAACGATGACACATGGGAGTTCCCTCCCGGAGTRGAGAGCCTACATGATTCCGGGATCAAGTTYCAGGTGGCGAAAAAAGAGTCATTACTCGACATTGACTTTAGCAACGGCGTATTAAGCATCCCCAGGCTAGARATGGAGGATCACACAGAATCACTCCTACTAAATCTATCAGCATTCGAGCAGTGCCACTACCATTTCGACTCCTACATAGTCGACTACGTGGTGCTAATGGATATACTGATTACGACGATCAARGACGTCAACATTCTTATGAGCGAAGGGATCATAATGAACTCCCTAGGCAACACCGAAGATCTGGCAGAAGTTTTCAACACGATTTGCAAGGGGACGACTTATCAAGCAAGAGGGTACTACTACACAAAACTATTCAATCATTTGAATGCATACTGCAAGACTCCTTGGCATAAATGGAGGGCGAAGCTGAAGCACGACTACTTCAGCAATCCTTGGGCTATTATTTCTGCAATTGGTGCTGTTGTGCTTGTCATTCTTACTGTTGTACAAACCATTTGTACAATCATGTCAATGAACTAGCAAAGCTTAGCTTATTATATTGTTCGAATAAATTAGAGGAGACTGTAATAATACATAATTTGGTTAGTTGTTGTTGCATTTGTTAGTTTGGTATATTATATTATCTCATCTTCTTTGAGTTGTTGCTTGAATTGATTGTTTTTGAATCAAAGATAGCTACTGTTTGTCCTTTTGATATTGGTTGATTAATTTTGCCAAGTGACAACCCTATTTGTGGAGTAACAACAAAATCCATGCGTAGGGTTGGTTTACTTAGGCCGAAAGAAATCAATTATTTATGAGAGAGGAAAATTAGGGCATCTGCAATTGTTCAAACTCTTCAGGGAGCGTTTGGTATAGAATCAGATAACACACCAGAGTGGTATGAGTTTGGAACTTGATTCCTCATATCTTGTGTCTGTTTTTTTTCCCTTGAGAATGAATATAATTGAGTTTTCCTCATACCTAAAGTATTGGAATCCCTCAAACCAGTGTCGGATGCACACTCTGAGTAGTGGGGTCACTTGACCCCACTTGAAACTCAAAATTGTGAAATTTTTGTTATAGAGTGGTGAGATTTTACTAGTATCTTTAGACTAAATTAACTAAGCTAATTGACCCCATATGGAATTACTAAATTCATTTTGACCACACTATATGTTATTTCTGGATCCGCCACTGCCTCAAACCCACTACCTCTCCCATTGGATTTCTAAAACCCATACCTTGGGGGTAGGGCTGTTAACGAGCCGAGCTGAGACTAATCGAGATCGAGCTTTGCTAGGCTAGACTCGAGCTCGAAGCTAGTCGAGCCTCAAATTTGAGCTCGGCTCGAGCTCGTTAGCTCGAAATAAGAGCTCGACTCGAGGCTCGAGCTCATTTAAAGCCTTGGTTAAGAGCTCGATTAAAAATTCGTGTAAAAGCTTGTTTAACTAATTTACAATGATTCTAATTTCTAAATCTTTTAATTTTCAAGTTTCACCTTCCAATTTCCAACAAACTATTTTACCAAATCCAAGTAAATACCAAATATAAAGCCAAATTTCATACCCTTGCAAATATCTCATCACACACTTATTAAAAACTCTAAAACAATTTAAACCAAATAAGATTAACACACAAGTAATCTTTGTTTATGGGCTTGGGATTGGGCTTTAGTAAATGTAAAAGGGTTTTTTTTTAAAAAAAAAATTAATTTTAATACAGTTAAAGTGTGAAATATAGAAAATAATTATATTACTTATAATAATTAAATTATTCGAGCCGACTCGCGAGTATCGGCTCGTTTATTCACGAGCTGAGCTCAAGCTCGAGCTAAGCCCCATCGTGTCGAGATTTGACCGAGCCGAGCTCGAGCAACTTGCGAGCAGGCTCAACTCATTAATAGATCTACTTGGGGGTTTGAGGTATTGGGTTTAAAATTATAATTTAACAAAACAAACAATAAGTATAGAGTTTATCCATTCTAAACTTGTACCTCATATATACCTAATTGTTGTCAACCAAACAACCCTTTAGTGGTTTGTCCACATGACACAACATTCCTATATACTTCGTAGTTCCTTTCCCAAACAAATTTTTGTTCAACAATAGTTCAAATCTTTCAAAAGTTTATACATGGGACCCAACATATATATACATTTTGCCTAATATCCAACCAAAATGCCACATCACCTATACAAATAAACCACTTAGCAATTCCATACCCTTCTCAACTTTCAAACCTTTAAAAAAAAAAGCAAACACAAACTCCATATTGTGGACGCCCTTAGGTTAAGAACTGAATTGGATTGAACAATACTGAATTGAAAATAAGTTAAAGTAAACAACTCTTAGGAAAAATCTTATTTTTCTAAAATAATATAAGTTGTTAAGTTGAACTAAAGTATTACTTCCTACTTTCCTTGAGAATCATGCCATATGAAAAATTGAAAATATGACACTATTTCACAAGTCGTGAAAATCTTGGTAAATTCTTATTTGAATGTATTTATACATATGAACCCCGGCAAAAAATAATAATTTTAAAATGAGGAATTTTCACGTTTTTCAATTTTATTATTCTTATTTTTAAGTTGGCTAGATAAGAAGTCCAAAAGAAGGGTCCGTTGACATTAACTGAATTCAACTGAACTGAACTAAATTGAATATTTTACGAGAGAGAAAAATTGAGTTAAGAACTGAACTGAACTGAAAATAAGTTAATGTAAACAGGCCCGAAGTTTCATTTGATGTTTCCATGCTATAAAATTAAAGATGATCGAACAATCAGGGGATTGAAAATCCGGAAAACAATCGAAAACATTGCATTATTATCGAAAAGAAAATTCTAATCAATTAAGTTATATCTTGCTCAACTCTTATAAAACATCTCATTATAATTGGGCCGATAAACTGAAATTTAAAAAGGATTGTTAATTGGGTTCAAATCCGTTCAATCATATGACATTTTTGTAATTGGTTGATTTCTCCTCTCTCTCTCTTTTTATTTTTATTTTTTATGAGATAAGATAATTAAATTAATCATATACGAAGTACAATAATGTGAATGCAATTATTCAATTATACATACATTTTATGTTTATAGTTTCAAACTTGGCTTACTTTTTTTTTTTAAATCTTAATTTCTGCATTATGTCAAAAGTGTCAAACATCAATGAAAAAGAGATTTGAGGTACAATTATATATACAAGAGATTATTTATTTATTTATTTATTTTTAATAAAAGGCATATAAAGAGATTGCAATTGATTCTACGTAATCTGCTCGCACGAGTTGATTAGATGCTAACATGAGTTGCATCTTTCTTAACGAGTAACTACTATGATTCTATGACATGTCCTTTTTGATTCTTCGTCTATTATTGCTCACTAGGTTGTTCTAGTTTGCTTAACTACTAATTRTTTTTGGTCGTGCAAGCATTATATCAACATGTCACTCATCTTCAATACATATGACATATGGCCGATACGGATGTTCTAACAAAATAATCGTAGCAATTGTACTTTATACGTATGACCAGATAAAAATTAAAGATTGATGTGTCTAATTATATACTGAGTATTTGTAAAAAAAATATAAACATGCACTATATTATAAAAACAATTACAAATTGACTCGAATTCAACGAGATCACAAATAACTATATTTTTATTATTCATCAAAACAAAGGTATACTAACATAGCCACATAGGACCAAAAATTTAAAGATTAACAATATACTTTTTTATTCAATCCTTAATATGTCAGAGGTCAAATTGTTGTACTGTATTTATTATGTTACGGAGAAAGTAACAATTTTATTTACCGCATCCAATCGGACAAAGTCTTTCGAATTATGAGGGTTTTAAAATCATTGGTTTTTCAATCATATAATTTCTAACATAGGACCTTAATTTATACCTAACTTTATGCAGAATGACATCGACGATGTACAATTAATTTAAGTTTTTAATTGAGATAATTTATTGAACACGAAACCCTATTCACAAGGATCAAATGTAGAGTTGAAGTCACTGCTCTAAATCCCATTTTCGTATGTTCATGAATCATGAATATGTGTTACAAATAAAACCATTAAACCACACATGTTATGACATAAAAGTTTGGAAGAGCAATAAAGAAAAGATTAGGAGTCGTAATGTCGCAAATGGTTAGCAATGGTGAACAAACATACATGAGCTGTTTGTCACTTAATTCATCGACAAAAATCAACCCTCACAACTCATTTTACAGTTATATTTTTTTATTGGTTTCATGATATGCTGTCTGATCCTCTCAAAAGGATTAAAGCTGTTTTTTAAGAAAAGGGTGAGATGTTTTGTCTGATTTTCTATTCAAAAACGTTTTGATTTGAAAAAAAAAAACGGGTTAAATCTAACTGAAAAAGGTGCAACCGTGCAATAAAAATGAATTGTAATTAGTAAAACCTTATTCCTCTAACCCCGGCCCATATTACTCCCTCCGTCACACTATGTTTGTTACGTTTAAAATATTGCATGAATATTAAAAGTTAATTTAATGTAAATTGGTATATATTATTTATTTGATAGGAAAAAAACTGATTTGAATGCATTAATTAATGTTTATAGTAATTTACTTGATATTTTTAATTAATTTAATCAATCATAAATAAGTAATAGTTGACTATATTATTAACAAATAAATGTGATGAATTATAAACCAATAGGAAGTTTTTATATAAATGGAAATATTACAAAAGTAACAAACTTTTAAAAACACTCAAAATGAAATACGTAACAAACATTGGGAGACTGAGAAAGTAATCGTCGTTTACTGTAATTTTAAAAAAATGGTTAAAATTATAGGACAATATATTGTTGTAATTAATAACTAATGTTTCAAATGTGCTTCTTTGTCCAGTGAATTTTATTGATTCCAGGGTGTATAGTGATTAAGCTAAGGTACACAGTGGATATTATGTGATACTTGTACGATATAATGAACTCGATTGTTCAACAATGACATGTGTTTTGGATTTTACACATGGTCGTACCCAAAGCAAATCCTCTTCTCAAGAATATTGTTCAAACAAGACATAATTTGAAAAGAATTCCCACAAGTCAAGTCAGTTGTTATTTTTTTTTTTTTTTAAATAATCATTTTAAATGTAATAAATGGGTTAAAATTGTACGGAGTACAACAATATTTAACAGTTATACCGAGTACTTTCGTTACTCCTTACTACATTATTTTTTCATATTTTTCGAGACATAATTTTGACGGTTTATATCTTAAGTGAATTTCATATGTAAGAAAAAATTATAAAAACTACATATTTGAAAAGTATTTGTTGCGACGAATAAAAAATCTCTTATGACTATGTTTAGATATTTGCATGTAAAAATAAATATGGTGAAGCTTACAAAGTTAACAATGTCACTTTGTCAAATGTATCAAGTAATTTTATCTGAGTGGAAGTTCTCTATTTATTTTTATTTACCTTAAAAGTTGGTTTAAAATTAATGTAACATAACCCGTTTACAAAAAGATTGATAAAAAAAAATCGATTTAATGAACAAGCAATAATTAAGGATAAAATACATTTTCTAAAATGATTAAAAACTTCGAAATACATGCATAAATCACGCATCAATCATTATAATTAAATATTTGCAATAATAAAAAGTAACTTATCTAACGTCTCGGGAACCCTTATTAACAGCTTGTTAGCATATGCCGAATTACCTCGTACACGTGCAAAATAGCAAAAGTAGTTGGTGGGAAACGGACACGAAATGACCATACTACCCTTGGTATACTTATATACCAATATACGTACTTATATACATTGATATTCATTTCATTTCATTAAGTCATACTTTCAAGTCTTATTTTTCTTCATGTCTTTCTTCTT
This sequence comes from Bassia scoparia, assembly GCA_008642245.1. NCBI lineage: Eukaryota > Viridiplantae > Streptophyta > Magnoliopsida > Caryophyllales > Amaranthaceae > Bassia > Bassia scoparia. The sequence continues at coordinate 29,253 of SNQN01001527.1, read as the reverse complement.
TGACCACTAGCTGACTCCCTCAATTCATCTTCCTGAATTTCTCTTGAGTTCTTCATCATCAAACTCATTTCAATTAACTCCCATTATTATTTTTGTTATTTTCAGGTTAGTATCTTTACAATAATTAACTTCAATAATCATGTTTAATTTCCTTAATGTTCTTTCATCTTTATTTTCATTGTTGTGAATGCTAGATTTTTCTTTATGTCATTTTTTTTAATAATTAAAATGGATCTTAATTCTGTTAAATCTTGAATTTAACTGTATATGTGGTATGTTTACTTCCCATTTTTTTTGGAGTGTTCTATTATTCAATCAAGCTATGTCAGCATTTTCGTCCCATTGAGATTACAACGTTTCTTTCTTACATAATGTTGACATAGAACGAGCGAGTAAAATATACGGAGTACTAATTATAGTTCTACACATGAAAAAATAAACATACTTTTTCAAAAAATTATGATTTTTTGTTATGTTCTATTCAAATTAAGGGATACATTTTTTTTTGAAAAAAATGTATGCTGTGAAACGAATGGAGTATAATGTAAGTGGATGATCTGTCTCATTAGAGTCGGCGATTTTTTCTCCTTCGTTCTAATCATTACAAATTTAAGTGTGTTGTGAATTTATTGTACCTTGTGAGTTGGATGCTTTAATTCAATCATCAAATTATGTCATTTGATTTACTTGTGAAACAAAACCCCTTGATCATCACCTTTGTTTGACGCATTCTAGCAATCAAACTGGCGGCATCAAGTGACTTACCACTTTTTTAGTATTTCGTAGATATCAATGGAGGGTCGTCTTGATGAGTTAGCAACTAACATGAAGAGAAAATTCGAAACACTRCCTCCTCTGTCCTCAAAATGTTGCATTTACAAAGTCCCTAGAAACCTTCGAAAAATAAACGAAAATTCCTACACTCCTTCCCTCATCTCCATAGGCCCATACCACCGCGGAAATCCRAAGCTTCAGGCCATGGAGGAACAAAAATTAAGATACCTTCAAAGATTCATACGACGAAATGGTAATAGAGACTTGGAGGATTACCTGAGTGCTTCGATGAAATGGGAAAAAGAAGCGCGAGAATGTTATGTAACAACCATCAATCTATCTAGCATAGACTTCACTGAAATGCTAGTGCTTGATGGTTGTTTCATTATCGAATTCTTCTTAACATGGCATGGCGGATCAAGTATTGATGCAACTGACCGCATATTCAACAGGCCATCGCTAAGCCAAGCAATCTTACGCGACCTTAAGTTGCTGGAAAACCAAGTCCCCTTCTTCATCCTYGAGATTTTGTACAACATTGCATACGAAGACATCGAAGAGGCACCGAGCTTCTTGAAGCTCACCTGTGAGTGCATGATAGGTCTAGGCAGAGTCCCTGTTTACTACCAAAAGACGAAGATTCTGCATCTGGTCGATTTCCTGAGAACTTACTACCTCCCACCCGATCACAGGGAGGATATTCCGTCTGAGGATCAAGACTGGGAATTCCCTGATGGAATTGCCGAGCTCTATGAGTCCGGTGTGACACTAAAGGTTGACAAGAGCGACAAGTTCCTCAACATCAAGTTCGACAAGGGAGTCCTTCATGTACCCGAACTCAAGCTAGAAAATCACACAGAATCGCAGCTCAGAAACCTGGTTGCTTTCGAGCAATGCCACTACCCTGATCAATCCTACGTGGTTGACTACGTCCTGTTCTTAGACAGTCTCATTTACTCCAAGAAGGACGTTGAAGTGCTCGTCAACCACGGGATTATACTCAACTTCCCCGGCAGCAGCGAGGATGTTTACAGGCTGTTCAGTAACATCTCCAAGGGGACTACTTATTCGCGCCAAAAATTTTACTATGCAGACACCTGCAGGCGCCTCAACGACTACTGCGGGACTCCGTGGAATAGATGGAAGGCCATTCTTCGTCAAGACTACTTCAGCAATCCATGGTCCATGATTTTACGTCGTTGCGATTGTTTTGCTGATCCTGACTGTCATACAGACTTTGTGATATCATACAGCTTCCTGTATATTCGATTTCAGAACTGATAATTCTCATTCTTTGATCGTCTCAATAGAATGGGTCTAAATTTTGATGAGGTTTGTATTTGGTAGCAATGTGTATTGAATTGTAAGTACAAATCTGATCTCATTAGTGTTCAATCCAATTTTTTTATTATTATCATTGCTAAATGTTGTTTTGCTTATTTTGGCTCTTATACTCTAGTTTGAATTAATTTTATTAGTCATTCTGAATATTACACAATTTTATAAATCAATAGGAAATATTTATTTAATTATTATTCCATTTCCCAATTATTATGTGGCTTTAATTTATGAGTAGTTTTTTTAAAAATTTAATTAACACATAAAAGTACTAATGAGATCTGGTATCTAATCAAGATCGTTTTTTTTTTTTTTTTTTTGTTGAATATTCATGTTTTACTGGTTGTACACTTGTAAGTCGTACTACACTTTAAAAACTTAAAGGAAGCTAATTACAAGTTAGAACGCAATAACATGATTATATCTAATTTAAGGACAACCAAACATTGAAATCGAGAAACGTTAGAACATTCTCTTGTTGTTTAAGGAGATTCTGTAATCGGTTTTCATTTCACCGTATACAAAAAAATATTTGTACTATGTTTTCATATATATCTAATTCACAAAGTGTTGTCAAATATCAATACACTATAGTTTGAATCGGAAATTGTTACGTCTACTCGGTGGATAATTTAATAATTATTACAAAACATAAAAATAATAAAACAAAATGAGTTAGATTCATTTGGTCATGTTCATACTTATTATATAGCAAGGGGAAGCAAAAGTTCCCATTATGAAATACCTAGCTAGTATCAAATGAGTTTGACTATTTTAAAATATATATTAAAATCAAATATAGCTATAAAATATAACACTAAAATGGAAATAATTGCTCCAGAAGTTTAATGCATTTTCTACTAAAAATAATATGAAAATTATACATTAAATTATTTTATATTAATACATCAATAAATACTCTTTATTACATATAAACAATATATAAGTTCAATCTATTCCAAAGACAATAGTTGTGAAACAATATGAACAAACAAGATTACATTAATGAAACTATACTAATTATTCTACATAAAAATTAAACAAATGAGGTATCGATTATTTTTATTATAATTATGCGTTGAAATCATAGCATTCACTCTCTCAAAAATAATTTCATCCAATTAATTAAATACAAAAGAAAAAGAAAAATTTGGGTGGGAGACTAAGTCACAAAAGAACAAGCAATGTACTGAAATTAAAATGTTAAACATTATTTTTTATTTAGCAATTATGAAAAAGAAAAAAAATTATCGCATAAAAAATATTAAAACACGCATGCGTGCATCAAATACTATTATCTTTATTGAAGGTGGATAATTTACCAACGATTAAATCAAGCATTTTTCCTTCGAATCAACAAGTTAATTACCTGGTAAAAATTAATGTCATCAGTGATCAAGGTGTCACTAGTTATCTATATTATAACGGAGTACGGAGTAATTAGGAATACAACCAAACATGTGTGATTTATATTTATACTGTATTATACTCTTCTACTCTAACTCGTACCAAAATCAAGAGTCAAACAACCAGACTTTTCTCTCTCCTATTTTTTTAGGGTTCAAAATACACTCAATGAATCTTCCAATCAATCTGCTTTACTCACATGCTAAAATATACATGAATCTTTTCTATTTCTTAAGATTTTCTGATCCATTTTCAGTTTTCATTGATTGCGCTAAAATTATGAGCTCGAACACAATAATAATAAAAGGTAAAATTCCTTTGATTTTTTTTTTTTTATAGTTAATCTTTTTATTATTGTGAATTTTATGTTTCTATATTAATCCATTAATTAAATAATTATTTTGTTAGAGAAAAGGGGGTTTCAATTGTGAAATGGAAGATGGAATTCATCAACTGGGTAATCAATCAGGAGAAAATTTGCAGAATTCCCCCAATTTCATCAAAATGTTGCATTTACAAAGTCCCTCAACTTTGAGAATGTCAACTCAAGTGCTATGATCCTTGCTTAATTTCAATTGGCCCTCCATATGGGTTAGAAGGTTGAATGAGATGCAAGAGCATAATTTAGGTATCTTAAAATTTTCTTAGGAGAAATGAGGATAAACACTCAAAGATTACCTTTAGAGTGTCAAGGAGTGTGAGGAATAAGCTAGGGAGTGCTACATTGGTAGCATTTCCTAAGTAGCGACGAATTCGTCGAAATGCTGCTACTCGATGCGTCTTTGTTATAGAATTTTTTTTGAATGGTATTGGAGATATGGACGAGGACGATCGTATATTTGGAAGGCGTCCTTAGAAATGTTAAGTGCGAACTATTGTTGGTTGAAAAAATCATCTTATTTCGTAATAGAGAGGCTATACGATTGATATTTGACTACGACTTTTTGAAAGTTGTATCGGCTTAAATTTACTCGGAGGTAAATTAGGGAAAGACGACTTCCGAATAGGTCGATGATAAGCAAGGGGAAAACACTAATTTGGTCGATTTCTTTAGAAGACTCTCCAGGCGTAGAAAGAATACGATGCTTTGCTTCAAGGCGGTGTTGGGAGTTCCCGGGTAAGGGATCATAGATCCGGGGGGTCAGTTTGGTTAGCGAAATGACGAATCTTTTGCTCCCGATATCAGTTCAAGAACGGGTTTTGCCATCCCGAATTAGTGGGTTGAGATCACAGGAAGGCTACATGCTGACTAAAATGGCGTTTCGAGCAATGCACTAACTCGATCTATGTTGTGACTAGTCTTAATTCATGGATGTCCTGATTAGACTCTCAGGATGTGAACTCATCTAGGATTGGATCATTACAAATAGGGCTAGGAACACGGCGAAGTGGCGGTTATTTCAACACGATTAGCGGGAATAACTACGAACTCACAATTCTCCTAGCGGATATTAGTAGGCGTTTGGTTGATCACTCGAAAGCGCCTTGGAATAGATGGAAGGCTACTTTGAAGCATGACTACTTCAGCAATCCTTGGACTATAATCTCTGTTGTTGCTGCCATGAGTTTGGTCGTTCTTACTGTCATACAAACTGCTTGTAGTGTTATTGCTTTGAACTCTTGAAGGGTTCGTGTTTTCGGTATACCGTTGAGTTCTTGACCTAGTGGGTTAGTTGTACAGACACTCGGTAGTTAGTCCCGAGTGTCTGTGTACATTAGGTTGTAACTTGTACTTCCCCATTAGTTTTATACCGCCTTCGGCCTTATTGGCTAATTTGTTTTAAAATGATTAAATAAATGTTTTTTTTTTTTTTTTTTTTTGTATTGACGTAGTTCATGAGAAAAGGTAGAGATTAATTGTATGACGTACTATCACGGAACGAAAGGCAATATCAATGAAGTGTTGATCTAACTTTTAAGATTTTTTTTTTTTTTGACAAGATCTAACTTTAAGGATTAAGATTGTGGCTTTGTTTGGCAAACGGAGTTTAAAGTTTAGAGTTTGTAGTTAGAAGATTACTTTTTTGTCAAAGGATTTGATTGCTGATTTGAAAAGTTATTGTGTAAATGTGTTTGGTAACATTTAGATGATTGTTTAGAGTTTTGTACCTCAATGATGTGTAAAAAGACATTTAAGGATATTTGTTTTTTTTATTAAAACAATTTATTAAGTATAACTGTATAAGTATATGGGCAAAATAGATATTAATTTTTTTTTTTCTCTCTAAAACTTTAATGAAAAAGTTATGATAAGAGTTTTTGGTACAAAACTCTCTTTAAAACTCTGTCACCAAACACTCAAAACTCTCTCCAAAACTCTAAACTCCCTTCAAAACTATTGTTGTCAAACATCCCTTTCATTAGACGATGTATGTAAACAATTATAGTGGGTTAGTTCATCTTATCCATTTATAACAGAATATTTTTTGTTCAGTATTACAATTTTCTCAACTTAATTCTCAAATCGATTTTCTAAAAAAGAATGTAAATTGAATGACCTTATGTAAATATGTTTTTTTTTTATATAAAAAAAAAGGTCGGGTCGAGTCAGGCCTTTTCATGTATCTCACGGATGCACAGGCTTGATGCAAAGGAGGAAGTAAAGACCAATCTCGGCTAGAGACAAAGCGCGGGTCAAACCTTGGTTAACACAACTAAGTTTATCGGACAATGTTAGCTTGTGTTGAGACAATATTTGGTATGTAATTGGACAATGTTACAAACTCGTAAGACAATGTTTATATATTTCCAGACAATGTTAGGATTGAATAAATTTTTTTTTTTACAAGTGAACAGTGGATGAACAGTGCCAAACAATAACCACGCTATATGTCTAGCTGCGCTAGATTTATCATTTCTCCAAACTCATCAGTGTCATCTTTACAATTATCTTTCCTTTCCTTCTATTTTCACAAACAAACAACTAATATAACTATCGAGGAGGATCATGGGGTTGGGTCTAGTTTTGCTTTTTGATGAACTAATATAAAATAATTATAGACGGTAAGATTATTTCGAAAAAAACTCTGTCAAAAGACGAATTATTAAAATAAATTTTTCAAAAAACCTTTCTCCGTCCCTTACTCTTTCGTCCAAACTCGCGTTTAGCGATAACTTATCGAATGAGAATATGCGACCTATGAGTAATTTAATAGTTTCCACAACATGACAACATAGCTAGAAATTTCATAGAAGCTGCCGAGTGGTTAACGGGTAACCTTAATTTGTACGAAGAAAATATTAMTTTATTTTCATTTCAAAAGACATCTTCTTCTTGTCCTTTTGATTTATAATTGTTCTCATTCTGCAAAATCACACCAAACACAAAATCAAATTTGTCTTCTTCAACTTACATTTCACAACGTCCAATTTTTTCCTTTATACCACATCAAATAACTTCATTTTTCGTTGTTTAATTAGTTGTTGTTTAAAGTTTGGATCAATCGCCATAATCAAGGAAATTAATTGCAAGTGATTTGATTCTAAATATTGGTTTGAGGTAATTCTGATTTGCTCTACTATTTTCGATTTTGAATTTTTTAAGTTTTCGTTTGTATTAATGTTTTTAACAGTGCCTTTTTTTATAAGTTGTAACAGTTTGCAACGAGTGTTCATAGTATTGGGGACTATAAGTGAAGAGTTGATAATGAATTCTTTAGAAGAAGATTGCGAAATTGGCTTTTTCAAAAGTTGCATTTACAGATTAATACTTCAGAGAGCTAACATAACTACTCACGTGCGCTGTGTGATTGGCCATTTCACAACGGAAGAGAAGGTGACAATGCAAGAACAAGCTAAGATGATTGCGCACTTCCAAAAACAAGAGGAAAGCAAGACTATTTGACGGTACAGATTAAGGCAATGGGAGGATCAAGTTGGAGAATGTTACGGTTGAAAAATGCAATGTTAGTGAGGAATTCAATGAAATGATCTTGTGGAGGGTGTTTTGTTCTCAGAGTTTCCTATGTCTCTTTGTATGAGCAGATGAGTCTGATTGCGTATTTTAAGAATCGTGTAGGAAGTGCAATTTTGCGTGACATTTGTTTAGAAAACACTCTCCTTTTGTTTTGGATGGTTTGTATAGCATTGCATCGTGAGATGGATCTGCCAGGCAAGTCAAATGTGGGTGATTGATAGTGATTGCGGATTCTTGTGATGGGTGTAGGCGTTTGCCATCTTTCATTAGTTATGTGGCCGAGCAATGGTGGGGGAAGAGGAATGTCAAAGAATTCAACGATGAACAAAATTTCCATTTGTGATTATTAAGGAGTGTACTCCTTATCTTAGGATTGAAAGGACATTCATTGAAGACGACCGTGGGGGTTCCTCCGGTGTGCGAATGCTCCAGATTCGGAATCAAGTTCAAGTGGTGAAAAGAGTTACTCGAATTGATTTACAACGGTATTAGCGACCAGGGGTAGAAATGGAGATACTGCCTCATAATTATCAGCATCGATGCTTGATACATGTTGACTCCTACATGTGATAGTAGTAGTGTTGAGGATGTCTGGTTAGATCTAAGGTATTCATCTATGAACGAAGGGGATATTAGTGAATCGTAGGGAAAAGAGTGTCGCAGAGTTTCAACGATTGCAAGGGAGAATTTAAGCAAGAGGGTATACTTAAGTCAAACTATTAATTTTGAATGCAACTCAAGATCTGCATAATGGAGGGTAGTTAATGCATGATATTTCAAGTAATCCTTGATATTTTGCAATTGGTGCTTTTGTGTTGGTCCTCACTGTTGTAAACATTGGTAGAATCATGTTTCGATAGAGTAATAAGGTGTATAATTTGTGTGATTTTGGTGTTGTTAATTTTAGCTGTGTCGATGTGTGAAAAATATATACTGTTAGTAGAGTATTATATCTGGCCTCAACAAGTAACTTTTGTTGAGAGGTTCGGCTTATCACTTAAAAGAACAGGTGATGTAACGAGATTAAACGTAGGTTTTGACATCACAATCCAACTGCTGAAGGAATTAAACCTTATCCTAAAATAGTGGGTTAATTTTGTTATATATCATACTGCAATAATTTTGACTTTAGTTTGTTAAACATTTTAATTTGTACAATGATGATTAGAGTTTACGGAGTAAATTTGAAATCTTTATTTTTACTTCTCATGACTTTACAGGTTCTAATTCGTAACAGAGATTTTTAGTTGTTTTTTTTTCCTACAACGAAAAGTTTTCAAAAGTACGTATTGATCTTGGTTAATTAGAGCTTGAGACCCCACACTACTTAAACCAATTTTAATTGATCATTCATCAAAATGTAATACGAAGTACTATACAAGTATACATCTAGGTTGTAGTACATATACCAACAACATCGATACGAGGGCATGTACGTGTATCATACATGTATGACTTGGAGACGATCATTTTTAAAATTTTAACTTTAAAAAGCTCGGAGGAGCTAGAAAAATGAAAACAATACATTAAGAGATTTGAATCGAAACAAACACACAATTATATATATGTAATCTTGTGAGTTGTAACGTTGTAGTCCTTGTAAATGTTGTTTAATGTAAAAACGTTTGATTTCTTGATTGTTGTGTGTGTTTTTTTAAAAAGTATAACGAAACGTTTCACAAGTCATTAGATTATTCAACTGTTGTGTACATGCAAAAGATAATTTGATATTTTGATGTGATCCCTGGTTACTACTTGAAAAGAATGAAACAAGCACAGTATACTATGTATTTTATCAATTATTTTAGAGGAGCTTTCTGAACTAACTTCCACTTTTGTAAGAAAATTCCGTTTCATATGATTCTTACAACGGAAAACGTTTTTTCAGTGAAGGCAGTCAAGTTAGAAGCATGCCCCCAATGCTCCGTTGTATATAAAGTATGAACGTTACAAAGAATGATTTGTCATTTTCTTCTCTATTTTTATGTCAATATTTACGGTTAATGCATTACGGTGGAGTATAAAGGAGACAAAACCTATATAGTATACTTATGGTTGGAGATGCTTTATATGACTAGGCAATACCGGATCAAAATTCATTATCGAATATTTTGATTTCGATTCTTGATAATGCTTATATAATATACTCCGTATTATATTTCTGGACTTCAATCATGGGCTTTAAACTTTTGGTGAGGAGGAATTCGAACTCGTGACCTCTTTGTTAGCTGACTCTAATACCATGTTATAAGACCATCTCGACCAATGTTTAAGTTCATTGTTGAGGTCCAGAATATAATACAAATTTCTATCAATACTAATTTTCTTATTTTTATCGTTTGACACTAGTTATCATTTTGAAATAAGATTGTCTTATTCACCTATTACTCGTTACTTTATAGGGAAAAAATGAAAATTTTCGATTTTTTCCTTATATAGTCGGTATTGCGTTATACTTCATATATTTCTGAACTTTTCGAAACGTCTCATATACCCTGACCTGTAGGTATATGAGTTAATCACAGTTCTCCGATTGATCTATTGGATTGATATGGAAGACAATTCGTCAACGATAATTTGTAATTTATAAGGGTGTTAAAAATATCACAATATATTATTTCAACTATATAAATTAGAAGATTGACGCTGAATTGCCTCCCCAAATCAATCCGACAAACGAATCAAGAATTTGCCCACCTACCTCTAAGTACTCCCTAGATCAAATGTTCTCGACATATCCTAACTTTACCTTTGAATATATAAAGAGTTCGATTTTATGCACGATGTTTGCCAATTTATGTTTTGCTTGCTTGTTTACTTTGTTTTTATGTGTGCTTAGTTTTCTCAATTTTTAATGTGTTGTGTATACTTCGTAAGAACGTGAATGGTTTTTCTATTATGCGTGATGAACTGACAAAAGCAAAACAATAAAAAAAAATGCAGTTAATATAATGCTACTTGCATCCAACTAATCTTTATTATTTATTTATTAAGTATATCATGTAATCATATTCTTTTTCCAGTATACTTGATCATTAGTTATGTCAAACTTATTGTACTAATTAAGTACTATAGTCGTGCAAGCCAATCCAAGCATGGTATCAACTATCAACCAATACAGTCTTAACCAATGGTGCGAGTTTGAGTCCGGAACCCAAAAAACAAGTATGTTGTAAGAGTTACGTTCTTCCTACAATTATAACCCACCTCGACTCTGTTCTAAATTAGTCGGACCTAAATGAATTTGAAAAATTGAATGTAACAACCTCAAAAAATGATATTCGAAACAAAGGAAGGCATGAAACTAGAGCTAGTAAAATTGAATAAAACTTTGATTTAAAATTGGATTGATGCATGAAAATTTAATTTAGTTGATAAAAAAATGCATTAATACACAAGTAAAAGTGAATAAGACAAAGAAACATAAGAAGCATTATTCTACTTTGGGAGTAATGTGTTGCTCCAAGAACAAAACTCTAAAACAATAGTTTAGTACCGAAGTGTTACCAAACAGTTTCACACAAAAACTATTCAACCACATTCAAATCCTAAGTATGTAATAATCATTCAATCTCAAATCCAATTTCAATATCTAAACTCTAATCACAAACATAACACTTAAAGTATATGTTTTGTTTGAAAACGTTGACAAAAGTGACTATGAATTTTGTCATGTTCGTTATAAGAAAGTATTATTTTGAAATGTTTATTCGATTATGAAAGATTATTTTTAATTTCGGTATAAAACAAGTTCGATACTTTTATTCAGATTTCACAATAAGGTACTTAAAGCTTGTGTAAACACTGCATCACTTTTGTATGATGTACTAATGGCGAGCTTACTATCAATTTAAGGTTTTTCTTTGTGTTTGAATCTTTTGAGACAGAGGAACTATTGAACTCTCTTCGTTTCAGTTTATTCTTTATATTTTTTAGAGTTTCATTTTATTTTTACGATTGTTTTTTTAATACTTTGATTTTTCTACCTTTAATATTACTTTTACCTCTAAATATCTCATATTACCTTTCTTCTTTCTCATATTTTCGATTTTTTCACCCAAACTTATCTCCGCCACCAAATTTTACAAAGATTAATACACATCTCAAAAATTAAAAAAATAATACAACTTATCAAAGTACTAATTTCACTTCATTACGTGCAATTTACAAATGTAACGAGTATAACTTTAGTCTGTATTAATAATTTAATAGTGAAGTGATATATCATACTTATAACGTAGCTTGTAAAATCACAAATTAAAAAGAGGGAAAAACAGAAGTATGATCCTTCTTCTTTCCTTCTCTCTCTCATCAACTTTGACCATGAAACAATTTGCCGACCACATTGATCTTCCTTAGCTTTTCATCGTGCTCCTCTCAAGTCTCAACCTTCCATTAATTTTGGAAATTTTCAGGTATTCTTCTCATTTCCATTCTTATTCATGTTTGTTAATTTCTGATTTTCGTTAATTTAGCAACTTTCTAACCCAGATTATGTTCTGTATAGTATGTTGTGTCTGATCTGATTTTCGAGTAATTTCTGCATAATATATGTGCTTTTACTCTTAATTTGCAAGTGGGTTTCTCATTATTCTTGTAATTATTGTTATTAGCTGCATCATTTGAAGTGGYAAATTTCTAAATTTGTCTTGCATCAAAGTTAGTATCTTGATCACTTTATCACTACAAAGTGCTTATATTTAATACCAAAAAAAAAAAAAATCATTTTAAATTTCCAATACTTTGAGTGAATTTGCCCATTGTAAGTGTCAATCATTGCTCAGCCATGGTTCAATTTGAGTTTCTGCTTTTAATTAAATGGGGTTTTTCCAAATTTGAGTAATTTGAAACTGTAATATGAAATTTTTTCAATGGTTGTTAACTGAAATGGTTACTACTTACTAATAAGAAATGCCCCTACAAGTGCCAATCCTGTWTTCATTGTACTTTAATTCAATTTGAGTTACTTGCACTTGTCCTTGGTGTGTATTTCAACTTTCAATTAATGGGATTGTTCTAAAATTTGTGTGATTTACTGATAACTTTGATAAGTATATGATTTGAAATTGTAATATCATATGTTTTCAATGGTTGTTTACTGAAATGGTTGCTAATAAGAAATGCCCCTGTGTATTTGTTGTATCTGTGATTATCCTCGCACCGTGTGAGATTATATATCATTCCTCTATATTAGTAGAACCTTATGATATTATCTTGACAAGTAATTAGAGTGATATGATAGTAATACAATTTATAATCTATGGGACCAGTGCTCCGGTCCAACAATCCAACGCACGGTATTTTGAATTGTAGATGCGAATCAGCCTGGTTCTTTGTTGTCTTAGAACTTATCAGTGTTTGTTTAGGGTTTTAGWCGGAACATTGTCTATTCAACATGCTGATATAATATCAAATGGTTYGGTACTTCACTGTATGTTTGGTTAATTGTTTATTTGTTGGATATGACCAAAAGAAGATTGTGTAGTGTTGTAGATAATGGCATAATTCTACCATGTGGGTCAAACGATCTAAGGTTTGGTTTGGTTATACACAATATTACCTGATTGTTTTCTTTGATTTATTTTTGAGATTTCTGTGCAATTTTATGCTTTGTAGTCATGTAGACACTATTGGTTGGTTATTAGTTTTTAGGTAGCTAGCCAGCTAGGGACGAAGATAATACATTTATAAAGTATAAGTATCAAGTATGAAGTCCTTTCTCATTCTGATCTACGTTCCAGTGTACTTAAGTATTCACGATATCTGGAACTATATTTTCCTCTAAAGCCTTCATAAGTTCAATATGATGTTTGGGTTGGTTGAACGAATGAGCTAGAATAAGATTCTGCACACGTTTTTTTAAATCCTGATCTGTATATTACAGGTACAGATGAAGTAGAACTGGTGTGATCTATCTTGATTTTGTTGTTGTACCTTGAAGCGTCCAGTCTTTCTTGCTATTGTGAGTTTGGATGCCTGTGTTTGATTAAGTCTATTATATTTTAAGGTTCTAAATTATGATTGGAAAGGCATTCTGATACAGCTAATATATATCTTTTCTTTCTGAGCTATATTTCGAGAACCATGGTTCTGTTCTGCAAATGGCTTTCGGTTAAGATGAAGCATTCCAATAAAGAAATGGATAAACACCATTTGAGTTTTTGCTTTAGTCCACATTGATAATAGATAGGTTCTGAAACGTGTTTTTGTTATTCTGCCTAAAAAAAAAAAAATAAATATTTGACAGCATTCGCAATTGATGAATTTTCTCCTGTCAATATATTGCAGACTTTCGAATTTCAATGGATGACCCTCTTGACGAGTTACCTCTAGCATCAAGCAAAAGTGTGAAACGCTGCCTCCTCTGTCCTCGAAATGCTGTATTTACAAGATCCCAAGAAACCTCCGAAAAAATTAATGAAAATTCCTACACTCCTTCCCTCATCTCAATCGGCCCATTTCATCACAAAAATCCAAAGTTTGAAGCAATGGAGGAACATAAATTGAGTACCTTCAGAATTTATTCACGGAATGGCAATAGGGACTTGGATTTCTGAGTGCCGCATGAAATGGGAGAAAGGAAGCCCGAGATTGTTATTTAGCAACCATCAATCTCTCAGCATAGAGTTACTGAAATGCATGTCCTTGATGGTTGCTTCATTATTGAGTTTTCTTAACATGGCATGCATCAAACTTTGATCCCACTGATCGTATATTTCACAGGCCAGCTCTAAGTCAAGCATTTTACGTGATCTTAAATTGCTGGAGAATCAAGTCCCATTTTTCATTCTTGAATTATTATACAATATTGCTTATGAAGACATCGAAGAGGCCCCAAGCTTTCTGAAGCTCTTGTGAATGTATGATAGGGCTTGAAAGGTCCAAAACATTATCAGAAGACAAAAATATTGCATTTGGTTTTTTCCTAAGAACTTACTACTTACCACCAGAGAGGAAAGAAGTTTTCTATGAAATCAAGATTGGGAGTTCCCTGATGGGATTTCCGAGCTCTATGAGTCAGGAGTGACATTACAGGTTGATAAAGATGATAAGTTTCTTACATCAAATTCGAAAAGGGGGTCCTTATATTCCGAACTAAAGCTGGAAAATCAACACGGAATCTCAACTAAGAAACTTGGTTGCTTTTGAGCAATGTCATTACCTTCGGGAATCCTTTGTGGTCGATTATGTTCTGTTCTTGGACAGTCTTATCTGTGATAAAAGGATGTTGAAGTTTTGGTCATCATGGGATTATACTGAACTTCCCTGGTAGCAGTGAGGATGTTTACAGACTCTTCAGTAATATCTCCAAGGAACCACTTATTCACGCACGCTTTATTATGCTGATACGTCAGGCGCCTCAATGAGTACTGTGGGACTCCTTGAATCGGTGGAAGGCTATTCTTCGCCAAGATTACTTCAGTAATCCATGGTCAATGATTTCTACAATCGTTGCTATTGTTTTGCTAATCCTTACTGTCATACAGACTTACTGTGATATTGTTCAACTTCAGTATTGAGCATTTATACTTCTCGACTCCTCATGAGGTAGTAGGAACTAGAGATATGCTTGTGATTGTTGTGAATTCTGAATAGTGTCACAAACGATTGTCCAGATTTTGTTGTACGGAGTAATGTGTACCCGTTTTTATTTCTATGTGCAAACCTCAGAATTGATTTAGGCAATTCTGATTAAGCATTTAATCCCAATGTGTTATACAATATCATTGCGAATTTAAGTTTTGCTGAATTGTAGTTTTGCTGAATCTCATAGCATTCCTCCAGTATTGTGCTGGTGAGCAGGAAATCAGACATTCCTTGTTAACTCAATAAGCTTTGTCTTAAAGAATGTCAGTATTATTATGAGATTTCTCATGACGCAGTACATAACTACTCCCTCCGGAACGTAATAACTGCAACGATTTTGACATAAAGTATAGACGAAAAATATCCAATCGTTACAGTTATCGTGTTACGGAGAGAGTACCATTACATGCTTCGCGTTAAACACTGGTATGAATATGAAATGCTAAAGTATGTTGTGGAGCTAAAAAATTGTAAAAGCTGCTGTTTGTTCAAAATTCAGAGCATTTACTATCAGTCGTTCCTGTTTTTTTTAATTAACAGCAGCTTATAACACCATTSTGACTCTCCAACAGGCAGGGCGCTGCTCGTTTAGAGTTTAGACGGTTGCAAAATTCGCTCATTTGCAGGTAAGCCTTGCCAAGATGTGGAGCACRACACAACCTAGCACGGAAAAAAGCACGACACATCACACATGGGTGTGTGACGGGCTTTTGTTTGTGCAGGGCTATTGGTTATGAAGGCATGCCACAACAAGCCTGACACACTACAACAAAACATGACAGCCGTGGCGCACCGTGACTCATGGTCAGCACCAAGTAGGGTGTGTCATGGGTCGACCTGATTTTGATCCAAACAGATGCACCGCGTGTGCAGCATCATAACACAGCATTATACAGGTATGCCTACATTATCAGTTATATATACTCAGTAACTATAACCTTAACATCCTAAATCATTCAGAAATATATACTATCATATGATGATTATTAATTACTCACTAATATATATTTATTATCATAAACTCACAAGAGAGATCAGAGCTCACAAAGAATGATGACTAATATATAAGATCTATTATATGTCTTAAAAAAGACTTCTAATATAAATATATTCACCTTTTTTAGATTTTGTATAATAAAATTAGTGAAGATCGAACTAATGAAGTAGAAGAAGGGACAGCATCAGCAAGAAGAGATGCAGAAGAACCCTGTCTTCAAGATTGAACTGCTTCTCTCTTTGTTATTTGCCTTTGTTGCTTGCATCACTTGTTTGTGTTGCCTTAATGTTCCTTTTGTTTGTTGGTGTAGATACCACTTATGGCGCTTACTCTTGACACATTTTGTTTTGTTTTTGTTTTTGTGGGATGTTATTTAATTTCTTCTATGATGAATGATGATGGGTGCTGTGTAGTTGTGTTTTGTTTGATGATTCTTTTTGTTTCCCACTTATATAAGCCATAGCTGTGGCTTTTCTTAATATTATTATTGTTTTATTTCCAACCAGCTTTGTTGAGGTGGGGCAGGTTGAGTGTTTATGTATGTTGATTGGGGGTGATTTCCCTTTTTAATCTTGTCTAAATGGCGTCCTTGTTCACTACTATTGGTGATTTGTTTTAACGATACATAGAACGAGATATTTGGAATCTTATATTATGCTTATTATTGAATTCTTCTAAGTTTATTATCTTAATACGGAGATCTTGTTTGTGTTTAATGATCAGTGTTAATGAGATATTAAATTTCCAACTTTATTCACCTCATAACCTGGGATAATTGGCTTCTAGGTCTTTCATTCCCCATCCTTTTACTCTTCCATCCAAACAGACTGTAATAATGTACATGGTATCACCAAATTTCCGATATCCTCATGCAAATGTGATTCGTTTTTTTATAAATCACGACCATTAATATTAGGTAATAGTATCACTATAATCCAGAATATATTGGATAATCTACTCATTCAACTAAAGCTGGCAAATAGAAGAATGATATTGTTTTAGATTAACATAATGACAAGATACAGTAAGGTATGGATAAAGTTATCGAAATAAATGTTAATTTATTTGAAAGAATGAATAAAAATGTTTGTTTTCGTACTAGTTCTTTGATTTGTTATAGGAGAGTAGGGTTATTAAAATAAAATGAATAAATAAAAATGTTAGATTTTGATTGGAAATGTGTGATGATTTCAAGGATTGAAAGGAGTAAAAGGTAAAGTAAGTATTCAGCAAAGAAAAAATAAAAAATAAATACTGATTTATGGTAGGTTCTTGGTATAGTGGATTGGGTCTGTAATTATTTTTTATTTATTATTATTATTTATTATTTTTAATATTTTATTTATTATTATTATTATTATTATATTATTATTTTATTATTTTTATTATTATTATTATATATTATTATTATTTTATATTATTATATTTTTGGTGTATACTACTAATTGATGCCTGAGCTAATTTGGGTGGTTATGGTTAGGCCCATGAGTACATCTAGGTGGTTAGGTTTAGACCTTCAGTTTCCTCCTCAATATTTATGCGGGGGGATGACACTCGATCTTTACGTTGTGGATGGAGTGAAAAACGATTTAGTCATGTATATCATACATTGCGAGTGCATTTGCATAATTAATGTTAGTTATTGATTGAATGGTTGGAATATTTAAATATAAAAAATGATTATGTATTCGAATGCATGGAATGATTATTTAAATTATAATAGTTTTTTAGAGGTTGAAGTAGCTTATATACAAATAAACTCGTTTGGGTTTCTGACTTATGTTTAATCAAATAGAAAAGGAATGAAGAAATGGATTTTTTTTTTTTTTTTTTGTTGAAATGAAAATGGATTAAAAAATGTATATTTATATTAATAAGAGATAAATGATGAATAGTAATACGACTATACAAAGTATGTTAACAAAGCGGTTTTAAATTATGAATTATGATATTTAATTGATTTAAAATAATAGGACGTTCAAATTAAAATTTGACGATTAAGTTGACTTTATATTATGTTTTTTAATTTATAAAAGGATGTTGCTTTAGATCTTGTGTTTTATACATGATGTAATATAGATTGATGTATAGATGATTATGAATAAATATATTGAGTTTGTTTGATTTTAAGAAAACTAAATTTGTGTTTCTGATCTTGAGTAATACAATTAGATTGAAAATTGGATATATCTTATAAGTTTTTAATTTAGTTCTCTTATTTAAATCCCTCGCGTAAACATCGGCCCCTTTAGGCTTCATTTAACGCGGAATCTTCGAGATCAAGTGAATCAATTAAATTAGTAATTAGAGATTTTTTTTAGTGGAAGATTTCCATCTTATTGGATTACTTGAATAAGTAAAATTAATGAGTTTGTTAAAAAAAGATTTTATATTTTGTATAATTATAAATGTAGATTGTCTTAATTTTTTTTTGTTAACTTGTTAGGAAGTCATTATTGATTTTGTTTTTATGGAATAAATATATAGGTATATGAATAAGCTACGTTATAATAATTCTATGATATATATTATGGAAAGTTAATAAGAAGACGTTAGATAAATAAAAAAAAAGTAAATAGGAATAAAAACATTTCCACACAACACACACACACACATAATGTAAGTGTGGATAGTGCATACGTTGAAATTTAAATATTTAGAAAAATATATTTAGTATTATTTAGTTGGAGCTGATTAATAATATATTATTATTTACATGATTTTGAATGATGTTGAAGATGCTGAGTGGTATATTTAATTTTATGTGATGTGAACATTTATTATGGGTATGTGCTTAATCTTTGTTTTTGCTATCATATTTAGTGA
Source organism: Bassia scoparia (assembly GCA_008642245.1). NCBI lineage: Eukaryota > Viridiplantae > Streptophyta > Magnoliopsida > Caryophyllales > Amaranthaceae > Bassia > Bassia scoparia. The sequence continues at coordinate 10,408 of SNQN01001527.1, read as the reverse complement.
ATTTTATATTTTTTTGTAACTATCAATCTTGTATGTGTTTAGGGGTTCTTGTGTCTATGTTTATGTATTTTCAGTTTAATTAGTTAAGTTGATAAATTTCAGTGGTTCGATATTTAGTTGATATATTTATTTGTTATTAAGTGTTCATCATTTATCAGTATATCTTTTAGTTTGTTAGTTTTAAGATTTAAGTTTGAATGGTTAATAATAACATACTTAGCAAAGTAAAAAAGAGATGAAGAGTTTTAATTCTTGAGTTTGATTTTTACATATATTATGTTATTTGACAATATTTTTTTATCTTTATATATTATATTTATATATATATATTAATATATTATTATATGATATAAATATATATTATATATATATATAATTATATATGGATATATGTTGTGGATTAGTTTCCAAGGTATAGTTAAGATTATAGATATATAATGGTAATAGAGGAGAGTTGTGGTTTGACAAGAGAGTATGTTCTGTGGAGTACATTTATGATTAAATTTAATCACAAACACATATAAAATCCATAATTATATTATATATACCTATAGATTATATATATATAAATACTAATCATATATAATATATATATTATATATATATATATAATATATATATTGTTAAAATGAAAAACTAATATGTGGTCAAAGTAAACATAGAAATGATGTAAAAATCATGGAAACGTTGTTTCATTTGCAAGAATAATATGGCCTCGTTTTCAGTCGTTCTTTTGTCTTTGGTCTAAAGAGGTTGAATTAAACTTCAATTGGTTCGTAAGACGGTCTTAAAATTGGCTGTAATAAGCTGAAAACTAAACTTGAAAAAGAATGAAGTAGCTGAAATAAAAGTGAGTGAAACACTTGAAAACTGAAATAGAAATAGTTAATCTGAAGACTTGAAAGTGTAGTCGAAACTAAACTGAAAATTATCGAAAATAACTGAATAAACTGAAATACCATAAAATTAAGACACAAGAACCGGGCCTAATCGAGGACTATACACAATTGATATATGACAAAAGAAAAGGGGGTAAATAAAATTGGGGCAACGTAATATTAGTGATGAGTTAGCAAGAAGACATTGAGAGATTGAGAGACACATACCAGTATAACACATGTTCACCGATGGTTGCACATGAATGGTTAGGACGTACCACTGCATGCTCAAACATTTACATTATCCATCATAATAATAATAATACGATATTTGGTAACGGACGTCCCGAAGTTAAATAAGTAATATATATAATCTTAAAATGACTTTAAAATTTGCAACGTATGCATGCCTAATTCACACTTAATTGGTGTTATTAACTGTTTTATATCATTTACTTTTGTTTTTTGTTTATTTTATCTAACGTCGGGGTGCTTATTTAACTTTTGCCATTATAATTATATCACCTAAATTAGTAAAACGGAGCTGTATTTTTTCATATACTACTATATATTTATTCCATAAAAAAACAAAATATTCAAATAATGACGCTAATCATGATGTTAAAAAGAAATAGGAGATTAAGACAACCATGCTATACATTTAATTAATTATTTTAGCAAAAATATAATAATTCCTTTGTTTTATTGGAACTAAACTCATTAATTTATTTACTTAGTTGAAGTTGAATTGGCCTATAAAATTGAGGAAATCTTCCAGCTGATAAAAGGAAATTCGTAATGTAGTAAGTTTGATTGTTATAAGAGGAAACTTAAAATAAATAGTTACTTAGTTAGAAGTATAATTCCAATTTTTTGGCATGTGCTTTAAATTGTAATTACTAAGAGATCATGAAAACGACAAAGGCTTTACTTCGTTTAAAATCAACAAACTAAAATGATGAAACAAAAAAATTAGTTTAATTGATAATTCATCAAGGAGTACATTCAAATCTATTGATTACACATGTGGTTTAAAACAGACAAGTATCTAAGCAAAATCCTTTTATAATTAAAATTACGATATGAATATATATGAGGTCAACTTTAATCGGACAAATTTTAATTTTGAAAGGTCTCGATATTCCTGTTGTAAAAAATCAATGAAAATAGTGCAAGTAATTCACGATAATTGTGTAGAACCGCTTGTGTTTATATTAATTTTTGGTCATTGAAGTACGTATGAACTATTTTGATCATGTATGGCTCTTTTAGGGTTTAGATTTATTAAAATATTAACATTGTTTAATCCATCTTCTATTGCAACAAAAAAAAAAAAAGAAAAAATCCATTTTTCTATCAATTCCTTTCGGTATGTTGATGACAAATTAAAGTCAGAAACCAAAACGAGTGTTTGATTTTGAGTACTCTAAAAGTCTAGCTTAACCTCTAAAGAATAGAAGCTTATTATCTAATTAAATAGGATACTATCAGCATGGGAAGAAGTACATAAATCATTTTGGATTATTTTAAATCATTTCTATGAACCCATCACCCATATAATATTAGCAAATTAATTGATTGTCCGTGCAATGATGATTGACCGAGATTACACTGGTAGGGAGATCGTGTGTTCAATCCCTCGCAATTGCAATTTGTAGAAGAGACGAGTGTTCAATCCCCCGCAATAAGTATTGGAGAGAAACTGAAAGTCTGAAAAACCTTAACCACCTAGAATTGAAGCTCATGAAACCTAACCAGTAACCACCAGAATTGAGCTCCGATCCAGCATATAGTCGTATGGGACACCAAGAAAATATAATAATAATAATAATAATAATAATTAATATAAGAATAATAATTAATAATAATAAACATAAAAATAAAAATAATAATAATAATTAATAATAATAATATTAATAATAATAATAATAATAATATAATAATAATATAATAATAATAATAAGAATAATAATAATAATAATAATTTAGGCAAAGCTCCAATCCAAAAGTACCAAGAACCTAGCCATTAGATCATGTATATTTTTTTTATTTCTTTTTTTGCATTGTGCATGAAAGTATGGTAAGGGCTTTTGGCCGGTTTACTCCATTGGTCAAGTCCTTGAAAAGATTCATGCATCACATTTTCCCAATGCAAAAATCTAACCATTTTTGTATTTTATTTCATTATATTGGAGTTTTGTGAATAGATCTCCACTCTCCTAGTAACAAAACTATCAATAACTAGTAGTCTATACTATATAATCACGAGGTTTTGTAATTTCCATCTTTTCAATTGAAGAGTACATTATTTGGCCGATAACCTTGGTGAAGTCCATACCTTTATCTGTGATTCTTTGTATATGAAGTGGTTTTGAAAATCTAAAAAGAATATCATGTGATTGTGCAAGTATTTTGCCACTTTGAGTGAATGAGTAGATTATCCAATCTATAGTGTACGAGTTATTAGAGATGGTAACTAGTTTAGCCGGTTTAAATATTAATTGGTTCTTGTGATTTTAAAAACTAAAACGAATCACATTTGCATGAGGATAATGCCATGGAGGAAAATTGTGATACCTGTAAAAATTTATTAACAAGTCTTTGTTTGATGCTGAATGAGGTTAAAAAAAGAATTGGGGAATGAGACTTAGAAGCTCCAAATGTATTCCCAAGGTTATTGGAGGGGTGATATTTAAAGTTTGAAATTCTAATATTCTCTATTAACTACTTGATCATTTGAAAGCGAATCAAACAAGATCTCACGTTGATGATATGAGGATATAATTTAGAAGAATTTTCCAAGTTATAAAAACGAATATATTAAGATTCCAAATGTTTAATTTTCCGTTCTATTTAAATTCTGTTAATAAAACAAAATCAGCACAGAATATTTAGTGGGAACATAGGGGCACGCCATTTAGAAACAAAGAATATAAAAAGGGAAATCACTCTCCAATCAACATACATAAACATTCTCAACCTACCCCACCTCATCAAGCCTTGTGGAAAATAAGAACAATAATAATTAAGTGAAATGCCACCTTGGTGGCTTATATTAAGTGGCGAAAAAAAAAAAGAAGTTCATCACAATATAAACACAACTACAAGCATCCATCATACAATTCATATAAGAGAGAATTTTAAAATAAACATCCCCAAACAAAAAAAAAACAACAAAAAAACAAAAAGATGGTGTCAGAGTTGAAGAAGCCATTAAGAGGTAAGCAACACAACAAACAACCAAAAGAAACATTAATGGGGCAAACATCCAAAAGCAAGTATGCAATGCACAAGGCCAAAGTTAACAAGTTTAAGAGAAGCAAGTTCTAATCTTTGAAGAAGATCGGTGTTCTTCTGCTATCCTCTTTCTTGCTTGCATTGCTTGTGCCCTTCTTCTACTTCATTTAGTTCGATCTAACTTTAATGTTATTATTATACAGAATATTAATTATAATATGTTGTAATTTATTATTATTAGAAGTAGTTTTTTTTTTAGATCATAGTAATAGATCTTTAATTATTTAGTCATCATTCTTTGTCGAGCTCTGATCTGCGCTCGTGAGTTTATTGAATCAAATATATATCAGTGAGTAATTAATCAATCATCATATGATAGTATATATTTCTGAATGATTTAGGATGTTAAGTTATAGTTACGAGTATATATAATGATAATGGTAGCATACCTGTATTAATGCGTGTTATGATGCTGCACACGCGGCTGCATCTGTGGATCAAAATTCAGGTTGCGAAGCCCATGACACACCCTACTTGGTGACGACATGAGTCACCGTGCGCCACGGCTGTCATGTTTGTTGTAGCTGTGTTCAGGCTGTGTGGCATGCCTTCATAACCAATAAGGCCTGCACAAACAGAAAAGTCCGTCACTGACACGCTCTATGTGTTGATGTGTCGTTGCTTTTTTCCGTCTTAGGTTGTGTTGTGTTGCTCCACATCTTGGCAAGGCTAACCTGCAAATGACGCGAATTTTGCAACGTCTAAACTCAAACGAGCAGCGCCCTGCCTGTTGAGAGTCAGAATGGTGTTTATAAGCTGCTTTAATTAAAAAAAAACAGAACGATGAATTAGTAATTGCTCTGAATTTGAACAAAACAGCAGCTTTTTACCAATTTTAGCTCCACAACATACTTTAGCATTTCATATTCATACCAGTGTTTAACGCGAAGCATGTAATAGCGTACTCTCTCCGTAAACTATAATGTAACGATTGAGATATTTTCGTCTATACTTATGTCAAAATCGGTTGCCAGTTATTACGTTCCGGAGGAGTAGTTGATGTACTGCGTTTCATGAGAAATCTCATAATAATACTGACATTCTTTAAGACAAAGCTTATTGAGTTAACAAGGAATGTCTGATTTCCTGCTCACCAGCACAATACTGGAGGAATGCTATGAGATTCAGCAAAACTACAATTCAGCAAAACTTAAATTCGCAATGATAATGTATAACACATTGGGATTAAATGCTTAATCAGAATTGCCTAAATCAATTCTGAGGTTTGCACATAGAAATAAAAACGGGTACACATTACTCCGTACAACAAAATCTGGACAATCGTTTGTGACACTATTCAGAATTCACAACAATCACAAGCATATCTCTAGTTCTCTACTACCTCATGAGGGAGTCGAGAAGTATAAATGCTCAATACTGAAGTTGAACAATATCACAGTAAGTCTGTATGACAGTAAGGATTAGCAAAACAATAGCAACGATTGTAGAAATCATTGACCATGGATTACTGAAGTAATCTTGGCGAAGAATAGCCTTCCACCGATTCCAAGGAGTCCCACAGTACTCATTGAGGCGCCTGCACGTATCAGCATAATAAAAGGTCGTGCGTGAATAAGTGGTTCCCTTGGAGATATTACTGAAGAGTCTGTAAACATCCTCACTGCTACCAGGGAAGTTCAGTATAATCCCATGATTGACCAAAACTTCAACATCCTTTTTATCATAGATAAGACTGTCCAAGAACAGAACATAATCGACCACAAAGGATTCCCGAGGGTAATGACATTGCTCAAAAGCAACCAAGTTTCTTAGTTGAGATTCCGTGTGATTTTCCAGCTTTAGTTCGGGAATATAAAGGACCCCCTTTTCGAATTTGATGTTAAGAAACTTATCATCTTTATCAACCTGTAATGTCACTCCTGACTCATAGAGCTCGGAAATCCCATCAGGGAACTCCCAATCTTGATTTTCATAYAAAACTTCTTTCCTCTCTGGTGGTAAGTAGTAAGTTCTTAGGAAATCAACCAAATGCAATATTTTTGTCTTCTGATAATGTTTTGGGACCTTTCCAAGCCCTATCATACATTCACAAGTGAGCTTCAGAAAGCTTGGGGCCTCTTCGATGTCTTCATAAGCAATATTGTATAATAATTCAAGAATGAAAAATGGGACTTGATTCTCCAGCAATTTAAGATCACGTAAAATTGCTTGACTTAGAGCTGGCCTGTGAAATATACGATCAGTGGGATCAAAGTTTGATGCARGCCATGTTAAGAAAAACTCAATAATGAAGCAACCATCAAGGACTAGCATTTCAGTAAACTCTATGCTGGAGAGATTGATGGTTGCTAAATAACAATCTCGGGCTTCCTTTTCCCATTTCATTGCGGCACTCAGATAATCCTCCAAGTCCCTATTGCCATTCCGTTGAATAAATTTCTTGAAGGGCTACCTCAATTTATGTTCCTCCATTGCTTCAAACTTTGGATTTTTGTGATGAAATGGGCCGATTGAGATGAGGGAAGGAGTGTAGGAATTTTCATTAATTTTTCGGAGGTTTCTTGGGATCTTGTAAATACAGCATTTCGAGGACAGAGGAGGCAGCGTTTCACACTTTTGCTTGATGCTAGAGGCTAACTCGTCAAGAGGGTCATCCATTGAAATTCGAAAGTCTGCAATATATTGACAGGAGAAAAATCATCAATTGCGAATGCTGTCAAATATTTATTTTTTTTTTTTAGGCAGAATAACAAAAACACGTTTCAGAACCTATCTATTATCAATGGTGGACTAAAGGCAAAAACTCAAATGGTGTTTATCCATTTTCTTTATTGGAATGCTCATCTTAACGAAAGCCATTTGCAGAACAGAATCCATGGTTTCTCGAAATATAGCTCAGAAAGAAAAAGGTATACATATTAGCTGTACAGAATGCCCTTTCCAATCATAATTTAGAACCTTAAATATAATAGACTTAATCAAACACAGGCATCCATAACTCACAATAGCAAGAAAGACTGGACGCTTCAAGGTAAACAACAAAATCAAGATAGATCACACCAGTTCTACTTCATCTGTACCTGTAATATACAGATCAGGATTTAAAAAATCGTGTGCAGATCTTATTCTAGCTCATTCGTTCAACCAACCCAAACAATCATATGAACTTATGAAGCTTTAGAGGAAAATATAGTTCCAGATATCGGAATACTTAAGTACACTGGAACGTAGATCAGAATGAAAAAGGACTTCATACTTGATACTTATACTTTATAAATGTATTATCTTCGTCCCTAGCTGGCTAGCTACCTAAAAACTAAAACCAACAATAGTGTCTACATGACTACAAAGCATAAAATTGCACAGAAATCTCAAAATAAATCAAAGAAAACAATCAGGTAATATTGTGTATAACCAAACCAAACCTTAGATCGTTTGACCCACATGGTAGAAATTATGCCATTATCTACAACATCACAAATCTTCTTTTGGTCATATCCAACAAATAAACAATTAACCAAACATACAGTGAAGTACCGAACCATTTGAATTATATCTAGCAATGTTGAATAGACAATTTCCGACTAAACCCTAAACAAACACTGATAAGTTCTAAGACAACAAAGAACCAGGCTGATTCGCATCTACAATTCAAAATACCGTGCGTTGGATTGTTGGACGGAGCACTGGTCCCATAGATTATAAATTGTATTACTATCATATCACTCTAATTACTCGTCAAGATAATATCATAAGGTTCTACTAATATAGAGGAATGATATAATCTCTACACGGTGCGAGGATAATCACAGATACAACAAATACACAGGGGCATTCTTATTAGCAACATTTCAGTAAACAACAATTGAAAACATATGATATTACAATTTCAAATCATATACTTATCAAAGTTATCAGTAAATCACACAAATTTTAGAACAATCCATTAATTGAAAGTTGAAATACACACCAAGGACAAGTGCAAGTAACTCAAATTGAATTAAAGTACAATGAATACAGGATTGGCACTTGTAGGGGCATTTTATTAGTAAGTAGTAACCATTTCAGTTAACAACCATTGAAAAAATTCATATTACAAGTTTCAAATTACTCAATTTGGAAAAACCCCATTTAATTAAAAGCAGAAACTCAAATTGAACCATGGCTGAGCAATGATTGACACTTACAATGGAAATTCACTCAAGTATTGGAAATTTAAAATGATTTTTTTTTTTTTTGGTATTAAATATAAAGCACTTTGTAGTGATAAAGTGATCAAGATACTAATTTGATGCAAGACAATTTAGAAATTTGCCACTTCAAATGATGCAGCTAATAACATAATTACAAGATAATGAGAAACCCACTTGCAAATTAAGAGTAAAAGCACATATATTATGCAGAAATTACTCGAAAATCAGATCAGACACAACATACTTATACAGAACATAATCTGGGTTAGAAAGTTGCTAAATTAACGAAAATCAGAAATTAACAAACATGATAAGAATGGAAATGAGAAGAATACCTGAAAATTTCCAAAATTAATGGAAGGTTGAGACTTGAGAGGAGCACGATGAAAAGCTAAGGAAGATCAATGTGGTCGGCAAATTTTCATGGTCAAAGTTGATGAGAGAGAGAAGGAAAGAAGAAGGATCATACTTCTGTTTTTCCTTTTTTAATTTGTGATTTTACAAAGGATACGTATAAATGTATGATATAATCACTTCCTATTATAAATTTATTAATACAGACTAAATATACTCGTTACATTTGTAAATTGCACGTTAATAAGTGAATTAGTACTTTGATAAGTTGTATTATTTTTAATTTGTTTGAGATGTGTATTGAATCTTTGTAAAATTTGTGGCGGAGATAAGTTTGGGTTGAAAAATCGAAAATATTGAGAAAAGAAGAAGGGGTAATATGAGATATTTTAGAGGTAAAGTAATATTAAAGGGTAGAAAAATCAAAGTATTTAAAAAAACAATCGTAAAAAATAAAATGAAACTCTAAAAAATATAAAGAATAACCTGAAACGAAGGGAGTTCAATAGTTCCTCTGTCTCAAAAAGATTCGAACACAAAGAAAACCTTATAATTGATAGTAAGCTCATGTAAAAGTGTGCATGGTGTTTACACAAAGCTTTAAAAGGTACCTCGTCGTGAAATCTCAATAAAAAGTACCGGTAACTTGTTTTATACTTGAAATTGAAAATAACTTTTTTTTATAATAGAATGAACATTTCAAAATAATACTTTTCGTATAACGAACATGACAAAATTCATAGTCACTTTGTTCAACGTTTTCAAAACAAAACATATACTTTAAGTGTTATGTTTGTGATTAGAGTTTAGATATTGAAATTGGAGTTTGAGATTGAATGATTATTACATTACTTAGGATTTGAATGTTGGTTGAATAGTTTTTGTGTGAAACTGTTTGGTAACACTTCGGTACTTAAACTATTGTTTTAGAGTTTTGTTCTTGGAGTAACACATTTACTCCTAAAGTAGAATAATGATTCTTATGTTTCTTTGTCTTATTTCACTTGTACGGGGCTATTAATGCATTTTTTTAATCTACTAAATTAAAATTTTCATGCATCAATRCAATTTTAAATCAAAGTTTTATTCAATTTCACTAGCTCTAGTTTCACGCTTCCCCCTTGTTTTCGAATATTATTTTTTGAGGTTGTTATACATTTAATTTTTCAAATTCATTTAGGGTCCGACTAATTTAGAACAGAGTCGAGGTGGGTTATAATTGTAAAAAGAACGTAACTCTTACAACATACTTGTTTTTTGGGTTCCGAGACTCAAACTCGACACCATTGGTTAAGACTGTATTGGTTGATAGTTTGATACCATGCTTGGATTGCTTGCACGACTATAGTACTTAATTAGTACAATAAAGTCTTGACATTAACCTAATGATCAAGTATACTTGGAAAAAGAATATGATTACTTGATATACTTAATAAATAATAAAGATTAGTTGGATGCAAGTAGCATTATATTAAACTGCATTTTTATTTTTTTTAATTGTTTTGCTTTTGTCAGTTCATCACGCATAATAGAACAAACCATTCACGTTCATACGAAGTATACACAACACATTAAAAATTGAGAAAAACCTAAGCACACATAAAAACAAAAGTAAACAAGTAAGCAAAATATAAATTGGCAAACATCGTGCATAAAATCGAACTCTTTAATAATTCAAAAGGTCAAAAGTTAGGATATGTTCGAGAACATTTGATCTAGGGAGTA
>SNQN01001526.1:78176-93183 GCA_008642245.1 Bassia scoparia | reverse complement strand
TAATCATTAATGTGTTTTTTAAATTTTAGATTTATGTTTAAATTTTCTTTATATTTTTCTAACTATTTTCGTAAATTTTAATCAGGTTAATAAACTAACGATTATATTAAGCAAATTAATTCATTATTATTTAATATTGAAAAGGTGGGTCGGGTATTAAAATATATGAATGATAAATTGTTGGGCAAGCCTAGCATGGTGGGAGGTTATAAATGAATTGGGGAGGTTGTAMAATAAAATTAGATCATCTTCATCTCTGAGCAAGCCCAAATTTTCACTCTCCTCTTCTCCTTCTTCCACCTGAATTTTCACTAACTTTATTCCACAACCTCCCCAATTCATTTATAAACTCCTGTCCTCCATCACTAGGCTTGCCAACAATTTTCTCACTCATACTTCTTAATACCCCACCCGACTTTATCATTACAAATTCACATTGAAACTTGTTGCTTTTTGGGTACATGTGACATGTGCTTCTTTTCGTTTTACGTCTAGGATCCGACTTGTCTCATTGATACTAAGAGAAATTGAACCATTATGGCAAAACTTTGGGTAGCTGCCCGGATTTCTAAACCTCCCATATTATTGGGCACCCTTCTACTCCAAAACTAGGCTTGCCAAATGAGGAGAGAGAAACTCTTTGAGCAACATAGCTGCCCAGTATTGTTACTACTCTTAGACCATCTTCATCCTTGGGCGAGCCCAAATTTTCTCTCTCATGTTCTCCTTCTTCCACCTCATTTTCTCTTTCACCCACTTCATTTTCCACTAACTTTATTCCATAACCTCCTCAGTTCATCCCTAAGCTTGCTAAACAATTTGTCACTCCTACTTTTTACTTAATTTAATCATGATTCTATTAAGTTAATAGAAAATTACAAAAATAGTAYAACTTTTTTTAAAAAGGAAAATTTAACATAAATTTGTAATTGAAAAATTAATACATTGATGATGACATCGTTGCGTTAAACATTATATGTTAAATATCATCGTCYTAGATTAAAAAAACATTAATATTAGAAGAAAAAACATTGATAATTAAACATTACATTACATTACATTAAACCTTATCAATGAATAGTTCATGAGCCTTATTCTCTATTTGGTCTTCACCCAACCATTTTCCTCAATCTGAGCAGCTTTGCTTCAGCATACACACCAACCCAAACATTGACTTCAGAATTTATTGACATCCATCGATTTTTAAGGGCTTTCAATGGACTATATTTGGATTTCTCATATGTGCATTGTCATACAAACGCTTAATTTTCTTCCATAATTGAGATTTAGATTTATCAATACCTTTCTCATGATCTCCACCACAATAGAGGTATCCAGATACTAGTGCTTCATCTTCTTTAGTACTCCACCTCTCTTTGGTAACTTTTTTTTATTCTTGCCTTATGAGAGTTGAAGTTATTATCTTCTTCATCCTCTTCATCTTCTTCAGTGACTTCTTCAGCATTCGGATTTATTTGAGACATACCAAATTCTTGAGTTGGAGTTCTATTACTACTTCCATTTTCTCCTGGAGTTGATGGATGAAGCTCAAAATGTTGAGACATTGGAAATAATGGAGAATATTAAGAATTTTGGGCAATTTGTTGATAACTAAAGGAAGTTGGTCTTGATGGATTTTGATTAGAAAAAATTTATGCCACCATCAAGAAATGAGGATTATTTAGGGGATTTGGTATCTCAAAACAGGTCACAGTATGTTGTTAGGGATTTCCTTGGACATTTGGAAAATTTTGTAACATTGCATTTTTTGAAAAATTAGGAAAATGTTGAGAGTTTGCTCTATTTCCATAGTTAGGATTATTAGGATCCATAGTTATGAAATTAAGGAAGAAATTATGGATATATGAAAGCTAGAAAGGAAGAAGAAATTAGTGTGTTAAACTATATCAATATGATGCTCATTTTATAGCCAACGGAAAAACAGATCCGTTTGATTTTTTTTTAAAATAATTTACTAAATATAAAACCAAAAAAAGAGTATTTAATAACTTAAGGAAAGAACAACCAATAACAATTTGACATTTGTCAAATTATTTCAAATAAAATAAAATAAAAAGGAGGTAACCGTTGGAGTTCCAACAAACATGCAAGTTGCTTRTTCTTTTGTTCTTGTACATTTRCACGTGTAAGTTTCATATTGTTGGGTAATTTGGGCAACTCCTCTATTTCTAGGGTAACCCTAATTTTTTGGGTAACTACTCACAACGTTGGGCAAGCACAAAARAGGAGAGAGAATCAATTTGGGCTTGTTACTCACCGYGCGTTGGAGACACTCTTAGTGGAAAATAAGGTGGAAGAAGGAGAAMAAGAGAGAGAAAATTTGYGTTTCCATAACAAAAATATTTGTTCTACTTTCRTTWTAAGGAAATAACAAAATAAGTGTTACACTTTTTCTTTGCTTATTTAGTATCATTTAATTTACGAATTTACTTAAGACGTGGCAATTCGAACATCATTTGATGTATGCATGTAATCTATTATCCGTTGAAAAAAATATTTTTATTAGTGTACTTTGAATTAGGTTTGTTCTTCAAGTGTCATATCCTAGTAGTTTAAGATTTTAAGGTATACATTTAGGTACAACATATAAGATCCTTATGTGTGTAAGATCCCACTAGTAGATATTGTCCTCTCAAGGTCTTAGCATATTTGATGAAAAATTTATATTTATTAGTGTAATTTAGCTTGCCTTTGTTCTTTAATCAACTATCCTATCAGTTTAAGGTATGCGTTTGGTTACAACATGTTACACCCATAGTTAAGCATGATTCCACTAGTAAATATTTTCCTCTTTAGGCCTTAGGCCACGAGGATTTCATTGGGTGTGGTAATGACCTACCTAAAAAGGTTTTGATACCATCCGCAACATCTCTAGGCTCTGATACCATCTATAACACCACTAACCGAACATAAATCTTTTACTAGATATTGTTCTCTTTGGTTCCTATCCCCCGATCATTTGCTTTGTTGTGAGACCAATACATTAAAAAATCCACTACTAGGTCGAGGTATCAACCATTTAACCCCCTTATATAAAATACTTTGTTCTCCTCTTTATTTAATTCCATGTTTATCCTTGTAGGCTAMAACCTAGATAATAATACAATATCTATCAGTGGGATCCTATTTAKCCAGTGGTGTTATACAAACACCAAATACCCAATCGAGCTCAACAATTGCAAATTCGTGGAAAGAAATCCCGAAAATTTAACARTAGAACAAACCATGTTTTTTGGAAGAAGAACAAACTTAGTATTAAATTTGAAATGAGTAAAAAATTTCGAGGACAATGTCATGCACAATTCTTGATTTAATTCACCCAAATAACAATTTTCTTTTTCTTCAATGGCTTTAATGGATTTCAATTGATCATGCTCATGAGTGGCTAGGCACAAATTTTGGGTATTTTGACCTAAACTTGAATAATTAGTTTGCAACTAGTGGGCTAAACTTAGATGATTCAATTGGTTCCAAATACTGATCCAACTTTTTATAGTTAGTTTGGTAATAATTCATTGGGCAAGATACAAGGTAAATACCCAATATAGTTGCTTCCGAGTCAATACATCTAAAATCATCAATTACAATATTAAAAGTAGATGCAAATTAATTTTTTCCAACTGCAATGGGCCCACCAGCCAAAATTATGACAAATACATATTTTTATAAAACAATATCTAAATTCAAGCAAATTAACATACCACCTTCTATTTCTAGTTACTTTTTTTTTCTAAAATATCACATTTACTTCTTTTTTAGATACCACCTTTTAATTACAAATGTTTCTAACGACCTTTTATGATGGATTCTGACAAAAAATCGGTTAAGTGGAGACAACTATAATTTTTATTTTTTCCCCTTTTTTCTCTCTTCCATTTCCTCCTAATCTCTTAATATTATGTTGGGAATTAATTACAATACTCCATTGAAAAACAAAAAAGAGAAGGAATGTTGAAAAGAAGGAAAAGGGCAAAATAAAAAATAAAATAAAAAAGGACAATGTGGCCTAACTTGACGGATTCTTTGGTGGAATTTGTTAGAAAGTGTAGTTTGAAAATGAAACTAAAAGGTGTATATGTTGCAATTTTGACTAACTTCAAATCCAATACATGTATAGGTTAAATTTTTCAAAGGGTTACAACTTCCAAAAGAATCAATCCAATTTTTTCTGTAGTGTCGACTGTCATGAATTGACATGGTTGATGATATTATGTAGAAATAATGATATTAATGCTAATATAACTAATGAATATAAGAATCAAATGAAAGAAAATAATCAAGTGGGTACTAAACCTTGATATGAGTTAGCAAAATAAGTATTCTCTTGCAAAGTTGCAAATAGTACTCTCATAACTTTTGTTAAAAGTCGTTAAAGGAACTTAACTTCTGTGAATCAACAACAATATTTAATGCATTGTCAACAGATAATAATTCCATTATCAACTCAAAATTCTCTAGCAAAAAAATCAAAAAAAGGTTACTCCCTCCGTATCAGTTTAACTACACAAATTATTTTTCACGCTATCAAGGACGATTTGAGGGTAAACGAATAAATTAATGAAAATTATTTAAGACAATCAAAATGAGATTGTACGATACTAATCCTAAATATTTCATATAATTGTCTTTACATCTTTAAATCGTTCTTGATAAGCGTGAAACCAATTTTCATGTTAAACCGCATACGAGAGGTACTATATAAAAGCAACCAAAGATGATGCTTATCAAGTTACATAACCCAAAATATAAATAATATAAATAAAATCTATAGGTCATTTTTTTTAAACAAACAAAACAAACATTTGCATTCTTCACTCTTAATCTTGGCACCTGTAGCTTCATTTGCAACATAACTTTTTCTTAGTACTAGCTGCATTCAACAGAATTTGTCACTAACTTATTGTTTTACTTTAGTACAAGATATTTAATTAATTCTTCGGTAAAAATAAAAATACAACGTACTTAGGTTTCAATTAGTTGCATAAAATAAGTATTACATGTACTTACTTTGATTCCTATTGTTTTCCCCCTTTTGTCATTGCTAAGTGTTAGAGCTTGACTAGTGATTGGTCGCCATTGTTGTGAACCATTTTTAGAATTGACATTTGCAATCTTGATTGAATAAGTACACAGTTTGTTCTCCTTCAAAGTTTGAGTAAAAAAAAGTGATCTTTTCTCTCTAAAAACCCTATCCACTTTCTCTAAAAAACTTCTTCTTCAATTCTCTTGGGTACCATCAATTTTTAAAGTTTATGTTAAGCCCCCATTCTTTCTTATGTAATTTCTTTGTTTACTGTTACATAAAAGCCGCTTTAATTTATTCTCTTCTTGAGATTTGTTCTTCTCCTTGTGAGACATATCGTTCGCTTTGTCGGATTCATCATTCTCCTTTGTGAGATCATTAATTGGCCATATGTTTTTCTTCTGGATGAATTTATTGGTGGAAAAATAACGCGGGATTACAACAGATTTTTTTCTTCCACTACATTCAAAGATAATCAAATTAGGTTCTACTTCAAAACTATTACAGATTGATAGAACCCCTCCGAAAGTTGTATAAAACAACATGTGAAGAGACATTCCAAATATATTTCTGTATAGCCAGATCTATTTGTAAAATTGATTAATATCGATTATTTTAATTACTTTGGTTAGATACCATTTCTTATTTAGTCGTTGAATGACTTTCATTTGATGAAATAGCCTTCCCTTTGTTTAAAAAAAAGTCAGAGTAAAAGGCAGAAGGCCTAGGTTGGTTGGCATTCATGGGTAGCTTTGTTGTACTTGTGTTGCTTTGTGTTCTAGGCATACACTATACAACATAAGTTAATAAGGTTTGTATATACATTTGAACCTTCTGTTAATGTCAAAGAGTTTGTATATATGTGGAAAAGTACATGAGAATTTGAATACAAGGCAGAAGGGATAGATTGTTCACTTGTTCTTTCAGATATACGAATATACTACAAAGCATAACACATTAATGTCAGTTTAGTCGAAATACAATAAATATTTCAAATAAATATAATCAATATACCAAAGAAAGAAAGAGTTACACTTGCAATTCTTGTATATCCATTTGGATATGTATACAGTCCCACACCCCTATTATGCATAGGTATTGAAGTATTGTTTAGACTAATCTTGCTTGTATTTTCTTTAGTAACTTTTTTGCAACTTTTTCTGTTATGCCCTTGTGTACTCTACAAGTCATCACAGTTCCAACCTTCTTTAACTTTCCAGCTTGTGTCATCTCTCCAACTTGGGGTCTCCTTTTTGTTTTCGGTCTATTTTGAACTTTTTTCAGTGGGGGGGCAGTAACTACTGTGTCGGAGAGTGGTCGTTCTTGTGAACCATTTAAGGTCTCTAACAAGTAATTTTAAGCTTTCCATGTAAATACCTTTTCTGAAATAATCACTCACATATTATTGTTCAGGTTCATCCACTCGTTCCAAATAACTACAACCACATGCTTGTATGGAATACCACTAACTTGCCAAGCATTGTAGCTGCAAGTTCTATTAGTCAAATCTACAACATATTTAGTCTGCGTTGCCCCTTCTCTAACTCCATAACAGAACCCACCATCCCAAAAAGCATCCCACCCTCTTGTGTAAATTTTGTGTTTTTCAACTTGTGCTTGAATTCTTGGACATAACATCAACTCTTTTTTTCCAATATCATCCCTCTTTTTTGTGTAGCCTCTCCATAAATCCCTCTCTTATGTCTTCAAGCATTGTTATAATTGATTTGTGCATATTGTTTAATATATATGCATTGAAGACCTCACTCATATTATTGTCAACACTGTCACAACAAGACATAGGAGTGTAAAAAGCTCTACACTATTTTTTGTAATTCCTCTTCACTAAATCTTCAGCAGCCTCATGTCAGATACTTCTCTTCACCTCAATTTGTGCTTTGAAATCATTCTCAGTTGAGTGGTGCTTTTTGCTATTATCCAAAATTATTTCCTGAATTCCAAWCCTCCACCAAATTTGCATTTAAAATTACAATACACATGCGTTGCACAAACTCTTGTCTTAGCTTGGGGAAAGACTTCAGTCACTGCTGCCAATAACCCTTTTTGTTGATCGGACACAGATGTATACCCTGCTCCATCATTGCTGCCTAAATCAGATGCTAGCATATCCAAAAACCAAGTATAGTTATCCGTGCTCTAAACCTTAACAACTGCCCAAGAAATTGGGAACATTTGGTTGTTCCCATCCTTACAAAATGCAACTAGTAATTGCCCGCCAAAKGGACCCTTTAAGAAGAAGCCATCTAGTGAAATGAATGGCCTACATCCATCCATAAAACATTTTCTCAAAGCTTCAAAATAAAAGTAAACCCTCTGAAATACATTCCCATTCATCTTTAGCTTAACCGTGTTGTTTCTATTGCTTCTTAACACTTTTGCAGCATATCTTGGTAGTATCGAAAATTGCTCCTTGTACTCACAAACAATTAGTGATTGACCCTTCTTTCTTGCTCTACAWGCCATGATTTTACTAACCTTAATACCCCATTCAAGCCAAACTGTTTCTATAATGTCTTGCAACTTGAAGTAGCGATTCACTTTGAATTTCGTCTCATAGTTAGCGGCAATCCAAGTGGCTGACATCTTCTTAATTGTAGAAGATTTTCCACATGCGTGACCGGGTTTCAATGTCTTTACTAGGAAATTTCTTTTGCCCCTTTCCCAAGAAGCCCATATTCTCCATGGACATCCTTTATCTTCGTTGATGCAATGTGCACCTATTCTATTACGATCATTTCTTGAGAATGGAATGTCCCTTCCTATCTTAATAGAGTAATTAATAAGGGCTTCTTTAAAAGCCTTTACATTAGCATAAGTCTGCACAATGTGAAACTTGCATTGTCTGCTACTTTCAGCTTCTTCTAACAACCTTTTCTTCTTCTTGCTGTTGTGATTAGGCTCTGGTGAAACAAGATATCCACGGTCTTCCTCATTTGAGTCACTTGAGATATTCAAGTAACTACCTTTATCAAATTCGATATTTATGTCATTAATGTTCTTCCCCTTGCTCTCAGCTAACCTTTTTAGCATTACCAACTCCTCTTCAAGTGACTGCTGTTTTATGTTATCATCTCTAATTTTATCCCTAGCATTAACTACCTCAACATCATCCTCATCTGTTCCACTTGTGTCATAGTCAATATCTCCTTTAGTAACCTCAATGGCAGAGTTATGGTTTTGACTTGAAGCCAACATTTGAACGAAAGATGTGTCATCATCCATCTCACCTAAATTATATGTATCATTGAACACTCGACGAGGATTTTCATGTTTAGCATATATATGTATAACTCTGTACCTTAGAAGTAAGGAAAGGAAAGGATCAAAATTTGTACTATTATCATAACCAAAAAACCTTTAGCCATTCTAGAATCTTTCTCAAGATCCAAAAAATGAAGTTTAACAATGTCATTGTGACCCAAACTTAATGACACCCTTGATATAGTTCACAATAACACCCCTGAAATATCTTCAAAATGTTGATTGATCCTCCCACTGTATACCATATCACAATCAACAATCCATCACTCACCATGGTGGACAATCAAACAAATTTTAGCTCTAATTCTGTTAAAAAATTAAGAAGTTCATGTCATGGAACTATGTCATCAAGCATTGATAATACATATTATTATTTTGCAACTTTTCCCGCGAAATTTTACCAAGAATAAAAAGTTCATACAACTTTCATCATTTATAAAAGACAACAAGCATTTGCAAACCCAATGTTATGAACTATGAAACCACAAAATTAACTAGAGTCCTTTAAACAATGACTATAACACCCAAATTAGTTTGTACTTGTACAAAAAACACTAAACAATTCCCAAACCCTAAAAAATTAAATTATATGTTTTTATTAACACCATAATAAACAATTAAACAAAAGAAGAGAACAATCACATACATGTTCAAAAACAATTTTAAACCTTGAAAAAATTAATCTTTGCAACAAAATAAACAAAACCCACATAAACAAAGTTTTCAAAAATGCAGAATTAAGTAAAAAAAATTACCATTTGAAGGAGATTTTTGTTAGCTTTTGTGGTGATATTGGAGTAGTATGATTGTTGAATAAAGTCATTTTGAGTTAAATAAGTTGAAAAATCGAGATTTGTGTTGAAAGTAGTGAAATGCTTGAAAGGTAACAATGGGAAAAGTAAAGATATAAATGTGTGAAAGCAAGAAGAGATATGAAGGTTTTTCCTGTTTTTTTTATAAGTTAAATGGGTTATTATTTTTTTTTAATATTTGAGGTAAAACAGAGTTTGGTTTTATTAAGACCATCTGCCAATGCTGGGTAGGTTGCTTGCCCAATTACACTTTTTGGATATAGTTGGGTTGCCCTCACCAATGGAGTATACTTGCCCAACTAAAAAAATTTGGGGCTCCTCAGCTTCTTGGCACCTCCCCATACTAAGGCTAAACTACAATTTGACGCGTGGAGTTGCGGCTGCCTCCTCATGATTTTTTTTTGTTTTTTGTTTTGGTTTGACAAAGTGTTCATGATTCGATTGGATTGGTTTGGTTTATTATTTTCCTAACTCATTAATTCTTTATTTGTGTAATTTTACTATTAGTTACTTAATTTATTAAAAAATAAAAAATTCTTAATAGCTTTATTTTTCAATTTGTCTATAAAATGAGCCCAATATTAGTTATAATTTTGACACACCAACTTCTTTCTTCCCTCTCTATCTTTTATATATTCTTAGTTTGTGTCCTAAATTTCCATAATTATGGATCCTAATAATCCTAACTATGGAAATAAGATAAACTCTCAAATTTTCCAAATTTTTCAGAAAACAATGTCCCCAAATTCGCCAAATTTTTCCAATGTCCAAGCAAATCCCAATAACAACTTACCTTTTGATCCAAATTACTAAAATAATCCTCATTTCTTGATGTTGGCTCAATCTTTTCTAATCAAAATCAATGCAAGACCAACTCCTTTAATTATCAACAATTTCCCCTAAATTCCCAGTATTTCTCCATCATTTCCAATGTCTACATTTTGAGCTACATCCTTTAACTCCAGGAGGAGATGGAAGTAGTATAAGAACCTCCAACTCAAAATTTGGATTTGTCTCAAATAAATCGCAATGACGAAGAAGACATTGAAGAAGATGAAGAGGATGAAGAAGAGGCCAACTCTCACAAGCAAAAACAAAGGGAAAATTTCCAAAGAAAGGTGGAGTATAAAGAAGATGAAGCATTGTATCTGCATACCTAAATTGTGGTGGGAGATCCTGAGAAGGTACCGAAAATCTAAAGCTTTATACGGAAGGAAATTAAGCGTTTGTATCACAACGCGCATTGCTATGAATCCAGATTCCGTCCATGTATGGACATTAAAACTCTTAAAAATCATTGGAGGTCTATTAATCAATGAAGTTAATGTTTGGGTTGGAGTGTATGCTGAAGCTACTCGCTTAATGAAAGTGTCATGGTGAAGATAAGATAGAGAATATGGCTCATGAACTTTACATGGATTAAGATGAAAGGTAGAAGATTTAAGCTCAACATTGATTGGTCAGCAATGAAGTTTTATCCCAATGGCAAGCACCAAATTCGTGTTTTGCCTTCAGAAAGTGGGAGAAACAGTAAGAGGTCAAGTGAAGAAATTGGTTGTTCACGACAGATGTGTCAAGAAGTCTAAAAGAAAGGGGAAAATGGTTAGTTCTTCATCACAAAGCGTTGATACATTTAGCCAAGGATTGGAGAACATGAATTGGATAGAAAACATATAGAGATCAAATTGAAAGGGATGATGACTACCAGAAAGTCGTGATGATAAAGAAAATTCAGGTTTAAGATGTTTACATTGTTGATGCAAAATCCATCTTTGGAGTTCAAAGTTGAGGTATTTGAAAACTCAATCAGAGTTCGGGTTAACTTTTGAGCTAAATGTGTTTAAGTCTTTGGGTTATCTTATTTTCTATGTTGTAATTTTATTTCTATGTTTTTTTTCTTCTCTTAACTAAGTTTTATGTTGTACTTGTGTTTTTATAATGTAAATTTTATTTCTATCTTGATTAAGTATTAATGTTGCACTTGTGTTTCCAGTTGTAATTTATTTCTTCTTAGTTATCATCAATGTTGTATTTTTTTCAATCTAATAAGTATTAAGTTGTAGTTGTGTTTCCATTTATCTAATATATTTTTTGTTTAATTTTATCTCCACTTTCTATCTTGTAATTGAATTGTCACATCAATACTACAATAAGATTGATCATACAATAATGTAGTACGTAAATGAATTCAATAGATCTTATTCAATGACAACTACTTACAAGTAGTGCCATTGTAAAAGACAAAGTTGTGTTGTCAGCTTTCATGTCTTTAATTGAATTGAGACTTGTCACATCTTCATGCATTGTATTGTGTGTGTAGCTTTACTTCGAAAATGAATGGCTATGAGGTACATAAGAAAAATGTTGAATTGCACTTCTCCATTAAATTCAGAAACCATGTTAATCAAACCAAGTACGACAATCATAAGTTGATAAATATTTTAAATCAGCCTTATTTCAGAAAACGAATGGTGATTGAAGAGAAGAAAAAACTGAATTGTCACATCTTCCTTTAATCAGAAACAGTAGAGACCCAGTTGCATTATATAATATGAGTTTGATTTACTTATGTCTACATAATAGATTCTCAACAAAATAACCATGAATTGCATTCTTCCTCTAGCGAGCTCAAAGTGACGATGCGTATGATGACATGGTAATGACTGTTGTAGACACCTAAAAATGTTCCCCAAATGAGTAATTCAATGATGAAGCTTAACCACGTGTCGCAATTAATTCGAACTCGAAAAAAACGCAATTGAACTCGTAATGAAGCTCGAAATATGTGAAGTCAAAGTCACACTCGAAATTATGAGTCAAAGGTCAAATACGAGGCAAAAATATTTTCTTTCGGTTTCTCAATAATCTCAAAGGTTTTTCAAACAAGTTACACGTTGCGATCTCATTGCTTTTGTTTTTCATTCATGTTCGTTCACATTTTTCTGAATCCGCCAGTATTTTTAAATTATTTTTCTGATTTTCTATGATTTTCTATGAATTTGCAATGTTTAAATACGCAGAATACGCTGAATAATACATGAACAATTAGAAATACGCGGAATGTTCTAGAAACATACTTTCTTGCGAAGGAGGCGTTCTAGAAAATCCGTATCTTAGAAAAATCCGAGACATATGCAAAGAACTTATTCCGAATTAAAATATTTTCAGATTTTTTGGAAAAAATATATACGCAGAAGCCATGCGTATATACGCTCCTAGGAGCGTATATACGCAGGGTTATATACGCTGCCTTTGAGGAGCGTATATACGCTGAGAGCAGCGTATATAGCTGCCTTTGAGCGTATATACGCTGCCCCTCAGCGTATATACGCTTCCTCCTCTCTGTCCTCCGTGCCTATAAATACGTTGCTTCCTCATTCGAGAACGGACACGATTTTTTCAACACACAATTCCCGAGACATACGTCCACTCTCTCTCTCTCTCATTCACAAAATTCTCTCACAAAACATAAAAACACGAGTCCTTTGCCGTTCTTTCGATTCGTTTTGAACAAGCGAAAACAAGGTTGAATTCTGAGATTATCACAATAACCTCTCTCTCATTTTCTTTTAATTTGATTAACCATTATTATGAGTTCTAATGTATTACACAATGTAGAAACCGATTTTGAATTGTCTTCATGTAAATATGTAGGATTTTCATAATGTTTTCCATTTTTCTATTTTTGGTTTCGTTCTTTTCATTCATTTTCATTATTATTATTATTACTTCTATCTATCAATACTAACGATTTCTTATTCTTGTATAGCGATTCAAGGCGAAAGATTCATTGCTTCTCGTTTTTTCATCATGAACTAACATTTGTTTTATTTGTCTGTTATAGCGATTCAAGGCGGAAGATTCGTTTCGATTCGTTTTAACAAACTAACCTTTGTTTTGTTTGCAGATTTAGGGTAAGATGAGTTTGTATATAGTATTTGAAGTTCATATACTTCGTATTTGTCATGTTGTATAATTGTATATTATTGCTAAACAAAGGACCGGAATTATGTGAATCACTTAAAGTCAGATTAATATGGACAACCGGGTTTTTAAGCACCGTTTTAACATGATTAATACAAAGTGGTCACAATTTTTAGGTTAGGTAGTCTCTTGTGCATAATAGTAATCACTTAGTATTTTTAGGGCTAGTGGTAATAAGTTACTGAATATGTAAGTTTGTGCATCCAATAAATCGTTTCTAATGGATTACATGAGACGAGTAGAGCCGCTACATGCGGCGAATTGGGTTACAGATCTGATTCGTACCATGTCCGAACCCACGAACTGGTTACTGGATCAGAAGTCGGCCATTAATTTGGCACCAACGTTTCGGGCGTCGGTGAATAACCTTTATAGGCATGGTGGCGACTCCCCTTTACTCGAAACACTATTCCAACGCACTCACGTGCGGTTCCGTGGCTCAAGCCCACGCAAAGCACCTCGATGTAGTACCAAGCCGCGCGCCCGCTATACGCCGGAGGCCGGCCCACATCTACATTTGGCGACTTCACTGGGGATAATCACCGTTAGGTGAAGTGGACAGACTTGAAAGTCTCGTAATTCCATCATCACGTTTATGGATTTTTGCATTTGCATGTGACTTCGAATAAGTCGGCGCTTAGGCTCCTTGGTCTCACTATGGGTGTTTTATGCTCGAGACTACCAATAAGGGGGATACTACCTTGGTTGCATGTGTTAATTGATCGCATGCTAAGACAAGTCCTATCCCCCATGGCCGTGTGTGACGTGTTACTGATGCGTGTGCATAAGGGGTATCTTGGCCATACCATCGCTAATGCAAGTGGTGAAAAACTGGACAAGCTCTGCCTTAGCGTGGTAACTTCTCTGACTTAACTAGACCGATATAGTTGACTTGTCATCGTAGTGTCTGTATATATGTGCATGTATGGTCCTACATTGTACAGTTTTTAAGACCTTAAAACATACATTTATATAGTCCGATGGTAGTCTCTTTAGTTCACATCAGCATTTTCATAGCCATTTAGTGACTTTAGTTGGACCTCTTCGTTAGTTTGTAGACTATAGTTTACTGGGATTTGTCCGCAAAGCTTATTCGCCTAGTCCTACACCAGATCCACATTCTGACCTAGGTCTTGACCTTGCATTAGAGTCACGTTAGACGATGCTTGACCTTATCTCAGCAGACTTGACCTGTACGTTCTTAGACGCGGTTGTACCTTACACTGCTCGACCTCTAGGGACTACACATTGACATGCATACATTCCAAAGTCGTTTGGTGCCTTTCAAAGAAAAAAAAAAAAAATTAAAAAAAATAATCAAAATCAAATTAAAAACTATTTTCAAAAAACGAAAGGGCACTTGCTATGACATTCATTCTATGGAAAGATGACCATGGAAATAGACATGCATTTGCATGCATTTCATGTATTCAATGAATTGCAGCAAGTTCATAAGGGGTTTATTTCTTTGTTGAACAGGGTGAAGCTGCTCCAAAAGCCCTTGTCGATCCAAGAGTTTGAAGCCCTTCACCCAATCCAAACCGTATTGCCTTCTCAACCTTCAATCATCAACCCTGCTAACACCACAAATGGCTCCCAACAAAGAAAAAGTCCAAAGCTTTGCGAGCAAGTTCAACAGTGTGAAGTCTAAGATCAAGAGAGTTGACTCGAGCTTTCTTGGACAAGCTGTTTGAAAAGGCATCCAAAATGCCATCGACCCACCTTTTAACCAAGAACCACTCTTGACCCAACCTTGCAACAAACTGCAATGGATTCTCAGCGAAGACATACCCAAGTTCAAGGGCGATCTGAGACCCTTCGATTCCATGTTAAAGGGATTTTAAGACCACCATGGCACTTAAAGGGATTGACTCTATCTCTCTTG
>SNQN01001526.1:10952-65173 GCA_008642245.1 Bassia scoparia | reverse complement strand
TCATTAGGCCTAGTATCTTCTTTGACCATCGCACCATCTTATTACTGTATCCCTAGTACTCTATGAGCCCTTTTGGACGAGGAAGTGATGCGTAGCGATAAGACGATACGTGCAAGACAGAGAAAGCAAAAAGAATACAATGGGCAAAAAGACAAAGCAAAATAAAGTTCATACAGAGTTTTCTTCATACAAATGCATATATTGCTAACTGTCAATTCTCTTAAAATGCCCCAAACGTTTATACTCTTAAGCCCATCAATTTTCTAGAAGAAAGCATTGTTTCCTATTAAAAATGTCGCATCTGCGACATGGTAAAATACAGTGAGTACTCAGGGTGGGTCACTATCATTAAACATTCAGCCTTTTTCAACCTCTAAATACGCTACTATATGACCTAACATTCATATAATAATATATATATACTATAACAAAAGCCCTTCACTCACATCGGAATAGGACTAAATTATGTTATCAATTTAACATTATAATATAGTAACATATATAGTTATGGTATCTGTAATATCCATATATATATATATAGTAGTTGTATAGGTAAAGTACAGACATTCTCCTATACTCTTGCGCGGTTCGTGATTTTTTTACCAACCATTACATTTCGTGCCTAGCAGTTATATCATTCAAAAACATCGTATTTCGAAGGACCGTTTTTGTAAGTGGGCTTCTCGCAACTTCTGAATATCAGAAACTAAATTAGGGTTGATGGTTATTAGACGAGGTTTTGAGTGAACTACACTTTCATATAGGAGTCTCATGTATGAACCAACATAGAGTGTTTTTGGGCGAACCTCGTATCATACGAGCCAAATTTTGACGGTCTTGAGCACAAACAATATTTGACGCCATTTTATATATTTTCTCGATTTTCTGCACAATCATCTCTTCTTTAGGTACTTTCAAGGAGCTACCTATTGATCTTTTAAATCCTAAAGGTGTGAAGCCAACCTGACACAATTCATGAAGTGTTAATGTATTATAATTTCTTATTTTCGGTGGTGAATTTCTATCGCATCAAACAATCATCCACCTTCCCTATGTTGACTTCTAGGTTAAACCACGTGTCTTCAAAAGTCTCGCTGGTGTCAAACCACATTCCGAGTTTATTTTCATTATTCAGGGGACTCGTTGTCATCATGGCTCTTAATTTCCAGTTGGGGAGCTTTCTTGTCTCTAAGGCCCTAGTGGTAGCGTAGGTATCACATTATGTTGGACTTTTAGTTCATAGGAGAAATTCCTTTGATAAAAAAAATACAGACTGTTTATAGGACCCTTGCCCATTTGACATATTCAATCAATAGTTCATGTAAGTCTTCAAGCCAAAACTTGTCTAAAAGATAAAGTATAAAGTCACACCCAAAACTAGAGTACAATGAGACCACAATAGATTATTCTAACGTCCAATATCACCAAACACTATGTTTTACTATATGAAAGTAGCAAGCATTGAAAGGCACATTCTTAAATGAACGACAAACTCAGTAGCATATGAAAGGTAGTTCACGTTTAAATATGGACTACTATACTATCTGTCCTAAAGGATTAAATGAGACTACTAGATAGATCTGATGCCTTATAATATACTAATGTCTAGAAACCAGAACCTAGCACATGGTGACTTCTCTTTTACCAACTCTATAATAGTCACTTTCAATCATGTCTTAGAATTCAGGAACACTCGTAAGAGCGTGACAACATTAATCTTACATCAAAAATCATGTCTAGAAACTCGCAAGACTAGCATCGTAGGGACTCTTTCAAAATCCCATGCATTATCAAATACTCTATAGAATCAGACTCTCAGGAAGCACTTTCAAATATGTCGTATGGAACAAACACCTAATCTAGAAGCCTTTGATGTGTTTAAAGTATCATTAAGAATAACAAAGACGACTCTTCAAATATTCTGAAAGTCAACTTTCACAAGAATCATGTCTTAGACAATCTAGACTAGACGAGTCTGCTTCAAATTATTGCTCCGTATGACCAGTATCGCTATGCATTAGACTGCCACTTCTCAAATCATGTCTAAAACCAGCTAGACAAGCTTTTGATTAAAGAAGCGTTGCTGTCACGATCAAGCATGTCTAAAAAGAATAGAATACTATGACCAAGACCCTTCCAATGCGAATGCGTCTCACAAACAATGTTAAAACACTGACGCTCACGAACAAAACCTTTCAAATTCAATGCTCTCTCAAACATGTCTAGATATCAGACATAAATAGAATCTAGACGCACTAAATTAAGCACCTAATGCTCTTCTCAGTTTAAAAGTCATTGGATAATAAATCAAGACGTACGCGCTATTAATAGCGTTAGGAAGTAAGGTATAGTTGGCACAAAGGGATAGGAGAACGTCTCTTTTAATATAAAGGTATGTTTAAATTGTAATTGAGATGAGACCTAGAACATAAGAAGGCCAGCTTCGAAGCTCAATTGGTGTGATATGCGCGCATTGTCTGACTCCTGCCGACGTTCTCTGGATTATCAATTATACTCGAAACGGATCACAAGGGGTTTGGGAAAAGTACGTCAATTGAAATTTTGTGGGGATAGGGCTTGCTAATATGTGAGGTCCGTGCGATTTGTTAGACAGATGCAATCATATCTAGAGAGACAAGTACATTTCGAATAGCGAGTCTTGTCTTGCTCTCGGTATAGGTTGAACTTGTTAGACATGTGATTTGCAAGCGAAGGGTGGCTATCTTAATATTCTCATTAAGTTTATGTGAGGGTGGATCATCTTGTTAGTGGTACTAGTTTATGGCTTATATGTATCCTGGGTACGGAGGGAGTCGAAATGAGGAGTGCATTCGTTATACAGGTTTGCGTATTCTCCAGATCGATGGTTTCGATGAGAGATCTGTTGAAGAGGGCATTCGTTGGAAGCGTGTCTGGTTTGCTCACATGAATTTGAGGGAGATGCTTGTCAGTAAGGAGCTCTAGGTTCAAGATAATGATTGAAAGAGTGACTCGTTTGACGGACATTAATAATCATCACGCAATTGGAAGTTCTGAGACATAGTGACTTTGAGTTCTAGAAGAGTCGGTATAAGTAGTCTGAGTTCTAAGACATGATTTTGTTATGTGTTAGGGTGATAGCGTCTGATCTCTAGACATGAATTTTAATTGATAGGATTTTGAAGCAGAGTTAGTCTGCGAAAGAGTATGGGTGCTGTAAGATCGTGATTTGCCAGTGCGTAGATCGTCGTATAGGTTGTAGATATTGACATCTGCGTGATTTCGATATAGAGTGATATCTTTGGCGATCTTCTAACCCAGAATGTCCAGTATAAGGAACTGTGGTAAACTACATAGTCAGTCATGATAATAGCGACGTTAATAGATAGACTCGCTAACTGTCATAAGCATGATGACATCTGAAGGAAGTGCTCGTTCTGTATTGATTGCACAATGTCGAAGTTGTGTACCCCTACAGGATCTAAAATGTGATCAGTTGGAGAGACTGAGAATGTCTCTCGTGAACTTGATCTTTCAATGATAGGGAAGACTCAGTGTATTCCTCTGATTGCGAAGCAGAGAAGGGTCCCAAGTGTATATCTATCCGAGTGGATTTCGTATCTGACTGAGTAGGACAATAGATTTGTGTTACCTGAAAACACGTAATAGGTCGGCTCGATGTGATCGTCATTACGTCTGATATCGGCTTCTGTAGAAAGACATACGAGACCCTGCTAAACTGTGATGATGTGAAGGAGCCTATGCAACTCTTGCAGACAAAAGAGGCCCCTGAGAAAGTGACGTGATGGTTTGTAGATCAGTACGTGGCGTTACGCATAGGTGATCTATGTAATGAGCATAGGGTTAGGGTGGTGGATGTATGAGCAGTTCCCAATAGATGTTTATATCCAAGGTCAGGTGGTTTAACTCGTTGGGATGAGTCAATGAGGGCTCCTATGAAGTGTTAGGTTACAAGGCAAAATATTTTCTTTCGGTTTTCTCTCGATAAGACTTCATATACGGTTTTTGCCTAAGGTTCTTCTTACAAAAGAGTCTAAGCTGGGATTCTCGTGTTCTTTTTGTTTCTAGATCTAATGTGCGTGCTACTATTTTTCTGATATCCTGCCCATCGGTACATTTTAGTTCTCTTCCTACCAATGATAAATTTTTTCTGTATTGTTTATCTACTCAGATGAATGTAGTCTATGAAAATTTTGTCAATGTTTAAAATATTTATCAGTACAGATTATTATCGCAGTAAATTACTGTATAGTATTAAAATATTCGGAAATACGCGTATGTGGAAACTTCTAGAACTCTAGCTGAAATCCTTGGCTTGGAGAGAAGGGTGTCTAGGTGCGTCGAATATGGAAAGTAGAACTAGAATAAAATGGAGGAAATCGAACTATTTCGAGATTTTTGGAAAAAATATACAAATCATTGAGCGTATATACGCAAGTGATGAGCGTATATACGCTCAACAGGAGCGTATATACGCTCAACAAGAGCGTAATATCGCTCAACTTACTATAAGTACGAATTTGCAAAAATCATGGAAAAGGAGAAGCGTATATACGCTGGGATGAGCGTATATGCTCTCACACTGCGTATATCGCTCATCTCAGCGTATATAAGGGTTTGTCTCTGCCGTTTTGCCTCGTGCTATAAATCTAGCTTGCTCAGTTCGAGAACGACTTAAGACCACAATTTCACGACTCAGAAATTTCAACAATTTCACAAAATCAAGTCACAAGAACTCAATACATCTCAAAACACAAACACTCAAAACCATTCGATTTCAATTCAAAGCATCGATTTCTTCGAATCAACAAGCGAAATAAGGGTATAATCTGAGATTATCTCACACAAAACCTTTCTTTCACTCTTTTTCAATCCTTTTGTCTCTTTTAATTTGATTAACCATATTTTGAGTTTTAATATCAATTAAAGCAATGTAGAACTCACTTGTTAATGGTTTCATGTAAATATGTAGGTTTTTCTTATATATTTCATTGCTTCCATGGTTTTTTTGGCTTTCATTTTATAATCATATTAGTTATTAGTCAATATACGCGCGTTGTTTGTCGTCAACTAGCAATTCAATCGAAAGGCGACTCTTTTGAGTTTTTATTCTAACAATTTGATTGTTTGCAGTGAAAAGGTGAGGAGGACACACATACATATCATTTATGCTTACAACCTTGTTTTCATGTCTTATGTATATATATTCAATCACACACTTGTAATATTGCTTAAACAAGACCGGATTTAATCGTTTGTCACATTAAAGTCAGATAATCATGGACGACCGGTTTTCTAAGCACTTATTAACATTGATAACAATCAAGTGACCGCTTATCATTGTAGAAGTTTGGTTTGTTCATAATAGCAACCCAGTATCATGACCCCCCCTACCTCCTCTCAGTTCAAATCATAGGTCTTTTGAATTCAATTGTTATGATTTATGGAACTACAATGAGACCTGAGTAGAGGCGTATCATTGCGGGAATTGGGTTACAGATCTGATTCGTGACCATGTCCCGAACCCCGACTGGTTATTGATTGGACGTGGGCCATTAATTTGGCACCAATGTTTCGGGCGTCCGTGATAACTATATGGACGGTGGCGATCCCCTCAATTCGATGACACACCAACACATTCATATGCGGATTCCATGGTCACTCATGACACTGAAGCTGAGGTCAACGCCTTGCTAGGGCGGAGGCAGAAGCGCTACACTTTGTGCGTATTAGGTAGTTACATACCCTAAGATTGTTAATAGTGCTTTACAGTGCATTTCCAAACTTTTGCGTCAAAGGCTGAAAACGTGCTTCTCTTGTGGTTTCTCTAATCAAGGTGGCTTTGTTTTGGAAGATCTAGTATAAATAATTCTTGTTTCAGGACTTAATCAGGCATTATGCCGGATAAAGTATTATAAGAAGTTGTTTATTGAATTGATTGTAAAAGGTTGATGACATAGTCAGTTGGCATCTAGAAGACCTATGTTGGCTTTGGAACATTCCACATCATTTTTTGGTCTATTGTGATGACTTGTAGTTTCTATGCTAGTTTTAGCTTTGATTGATTAATGGAAATTGTCAAGGTTTTATCTCTTCCTCAAGAGGTTTGAGACAAGGAGATCCTGTATCTCTTCTCCTCATTGTCTTGTGTATGGAGTATCTTACTAGAACTTTAACCTACATGGGCAAGAAGAAGGACTTTAAATACCACCCTAGATGCTGTAATCTTAAGCTCAATTCTCTTTATTTGCTAATGACCTTATGGTCTTTTGCAAAGGTGATATGAAGAGCATTTCCTTCCTACTTCAAGGGCTTAAACATTTTGAGAGTGCTTCAGGAATTCATGTTAATACAAAGAAATCCAAGGTTTATATGACAAATATGGACTAAAGATACAGTTGAGCACATCTGCAGTGTCTCTGGGTTCAACAAAGGGAAGTGGCCCTTTATGTATTTAGGGGCTCCCATTTATCATCGGAAACTGACACAAGATGATTCTGAGAAACTTGTGGACAAATTGATAAAAAGAATTAGAGCTTGGAAAACAACACATCTCGCTTTTATAGGTAGGTGTAGACACCCAAAAGTGTCTCCCCAAATAGAATAGCCGATGAGGAAAAGTACGACATTTCTAAATATATTTGATTCTGAAAGTTGCGACAAAATCCATAAATCATATCCATTTGCACAAGTTGAATTAAAGTTGAGTTTGAAATCAAACACCGAGTGTCTATTAATAGGCGAAATGTATTTATTTCTATTTTTAGGTTTTCTTTCTATATTTTTATGATTTTTAGAATATTTTCTATAGGTCATTTCTCCAATTTCTACTTTTCATTTTGTTCTTCTCATTTTCCTGAGTTTGCAAGTATTTTTAGATTGTTTTTTTGATTTTTCATTGATTTTTACAAGTTTTATAAAATGATTTTCAAAAATAAATAAATTTAGGAATTCGTAGAAAATTCGAGAGTTATCTGAAATATTTTAAAAGATTAATCTTGTCCACCAAATTTATCTAAAAGTGGATAAAGGTTAATTTAGATAGTAGATCAGATGCAAAAATACGAATAAAAATACTCTAACAAAAAACAAAAAATCAGATATACTTTGTGTGACGTGGCATGCCATGTCACCTCAATCGTAACCGTATATACGGAGCCTCCAACCGTATATAAGATTGTATGGTGTATATCTGTTTTTTTCTTTTATCTATCTTTTTCCCAAAACACCTATAAATACATGTGCTCGGTACTTAAACCAAAATCAACGAAAATTAGTATTCAATCAARGAAAATCAATATTCAATTAACAAAAATCATAATACGTAGTGCAATTCAAAAGTCTCAAATTCTCTCTCATTCAAATTCAATCCACAAACACAAACCACTCTCAAAATCATAAGTCCCACAAATTCGTCGTAGCTTTCGGAGTCATAACTTTGCAGATTTAGGTAAAAATTCTGAGGCTATTCAATCAAATTCTCTCTCTCTCTCGTCTCTTATTATTAATCCTTATTAGTTTAATACATTGAATTTCGTTTTTCTTTTGGTTTTCAATGAAGTAAATTCATTCGTTTTCAATCGTTTTTCCGACTTATTTTAATTGTTTTAATCAAAATTGTCAATGCTAACGATTTCCTATATTGTGATATGCGATTCAATTGGAAGCAAAGCTTTTGATACACTTATCTTTGTTTTCTTTTGTATTGATAGCGATACAAGGTGAGTTGGTTTGCATATATTTTAGTTTTGATTTCTCTCTCTCTCTCAGGATCCAATGAAAACCACATGCTATATGAAAACATGAAAAGGTATGCAAGACTTTCAGCTACTGTTGATGAACGGTACACGCGTACCCCTTTAAACCTTCAATGTGCTTGTGGTCACATCATTAGGATAGGTAGTGATGCATGCTTAATAGAAATCAACTCTTGTATTGTCTTAGTGCGCTTTCTAAGATCAAATCGATAGGCTCTTTGACTTCAATGATTATGATTCATGGAACTACAATGAGACCGAGTAGAGGCCGCTGCATGCGGGCAGATTGGGTCAAAGATCGTTTCCGTACCATGGTTAGCAGACCAAACGGTGGGGCCATCAGTTTGGCATCAATGTGCTTGTGTTTGTGACCATTAGCTAATGACTCTATTCAACACTACTAATCCAAAACCTAGTCCATGACTACTCAATGTCCCTAGTCCAATTCACGGTCTAGTTCAATTCATAACCCCCATTCGAGTCAACTCATAAATATAGGCGCTTCAAAATCGACTTAGGACTAAACTAGGCCCATTCCAAGTTAAGCCCAAATTTAAGGACCTTAAAATTGAATTAGGCTCTTTCTATCTCAATTCAAGCATAGGCCCAGAACCATAAGGTTGACCTAGGTTCGACCTTACACATTTCAAATCCATACCTAAGTGGCCCAAAATCGATGTAGGCCCAATTAGGTGTTCTCAAGTTCAAAATCCAAGTCCAAATTCAATTTCAAGTTCAAGTCCAAGAACCTTAAAACTGACGTAGGTTCAATTTCAACTCTAGCACCTTAAACCAAAATTAGGTCTAGAATCCAATTTCAAAATCAAGTCAAGTCCAAGAACCTTAAAACTGACATAGGTCCGATTCCAACTCTAGCGCCTTAAACCAGAATTAGGTCTAGAATTCAATTTCAAGTCAAGTCCAAGAACCTTATAACTGACCTAGGATCGAGTTCAATTCTAGCACCTTAAAACAGAATTAGGTCTAGGAATGAATTAACACATTCCAAACTTCAATCTCAATCCTTAGGTCTAGTACCTTAAACCCGAAATAGGTTCAATCTTAGGAGCTTTGGTAGTCAAGTCCAAATCCAATTCAGGCAAGATTGCAAAGGCTTGAGAGGCCCAAGGAGGTGAGAAGTTAGACAAATCCTACCTCTACATCCACCTCCACAAAAGGCCCATGTCTCGTGACCCTTCACCATCCTCAAAAAGCTCAATCCTTCACCTTCTTGGCCCAACTGGTAAAACATCTAACTCCATCACCACAAAAGCCTCATATCCAATCCACTTGCTACACCATGAGTCACCCCAAAGCGCGGATCAATGTTCCGTGCGGTCTTCTATAGATTGAATCACAGAGTCCTAGTCCTAGCTAATCTTTTCCTTTTCTTTTTTTTTTTAATATTTTGAGTCTATGTCATCTAGGATGTAATGTCTTCAATATCAATAAAATAAGCCTTTCATTTTCAATTTCATTTTTTCTTCCTTTTCCAATTCAATGATGAGACTATTACCACACAATGACCTCAAAAATAGTCAAAAAGAAAATAAAAATCAAAAAAATTCAAAAAATGAAATGGACATGTTCGAGAGGCCCTCTTCCATAGCTCCAAAAAATAATTCCCTTCCCACCATTCACCTTAAACAAAAATCAAACATCCATTGTAACCCCTTTGAGCCTATTGACTATTTTTATAAAACCACATCAAAACACAGTTCAAAAAGACAATGACAAGTTCAGTTCAAAGATGCCAAAATCAACTTAAAAATCAAATAAAATCAAAATTCAAAGTTCTAAAGTGAAAAGCTAGTCAAAATCCAATACAAAACACAAATTAAAGTACAATTCAAGCCTCACACCCTCCAACCTTGATGTATTGTATTGATATATGGTTTTTCCCTATCATTCTCTTGCTATAATAATGATATTTGGCCGTCTTAAGGCCCTCTTTGCTACTAATGTTGTTTGTTTTGTGTTTGAATAAGGTTTAGGTTACTTTCATTGATTTGGAGTGATTTTGGGACTTATTTTCGAGCACTACAGAGCTTTGGGAGGAGTGGCAAGAAGCTAGGAGTGGAGCAACACAAAGAAGGATCGTTGCGGAGCATCGATTTTGATACATGCTCACTCTTTTGGCCATAAGTCATGTTTCGTTTGTTGGATTGGTGCGATTCTAACTGCATTGGAAACTAGACTTCGAGTGCTTCGATTTTATAGGTCATATGCGTAATTTGGACCACTAGAGCTCGAGATATGGCTTTTGGAAGACGGATGAATAAAGCTGTCCTAGCTGGAGTCCATCCGATCAGATCTCATCTGATCGGGGCCCAATTCTCCTTTTTAAGTCGATTTTTAGTTGGCTTTTAATTAGAGGGTATGATTGTAATTTAGTAAGCTGGGTTTAATTTAGAAAATTTTCAGATGCTTAAGAGGATCCTAATCCTAATTTAGGAGTTATCTTTTATTCTATCAAATATTTTTAGTTTGAAAGAGTTTTACGTATTCTCAAGAACCCTAGTTTCTCATTCAATTAGAATTCAATAAAGATAATCAGTTGTTCATCAATTCTATTGCACTTTTGGTAATTTATTCATTCCTCAATATATTCTTTTAATGATTTTATTTTGTTTATGCTTTTAACTATGTTTTCCCCAATCACCATTATCATGCTGAATTTTAATATGATTGAGTAGTTTAATTTCTAGGGCGATTGGGGATCTATAGCTTTATAATTGACATGTTTTTGGTACGATTCAATTCTTGACTTGGCAATTAATCAAATTCCTATTAGATTGTTCTTCATGTTAATCAATTTTGTAGGGCCTGACTTAATTGCTTATTTTGATAAGTCACGAGTCTCTAGATCTAGCGATTGAGACTTAGAACAAGATCAACGTCAATAGGTAGAACGAGACTATCCTAGGTAGAGAGATACGGTTAGGAGTAGTTCTATGGTTCATTTGATTCGAAAGAACTTTGACCCTATTTTGATTGTGCCTTGTTACGAATTGTTGATGCCGAATTGTTGTTCGTTACTGCTATAGTGAACCATAGCCTTAGATCCTTTAGCCATATAGTTTCATCCTTTTAATTAATCGTTCTTATTAGTTGTAGTTTGATACAAACTCAATTCAAAGAATCTTTTGTTAGTTTGGATGCTTTAATTCAATTAATCGATGATTGTTGCTTTTTCATGGATACGATCCTGTTACCACTAGCTGCATAGTTAGTATTGATAGGTATTTTTGATAGGTAAGCGATAAGTCTGTCAAATTTTTGCGCCGTTGCCGGGGAAGCGGCTTTATTTATTGATTAATTGTTGAGTCTGAACTTTTTCCTTTTTGTATTCGTCTTGAAGAACGATTCGTTGTTCTTCAGGACAGTTCTTACGATCGCTGCAATTTCTTTTTTGTGTATGCGCATGTCTTCCCAAACTGGGGGTTTGATTCCTTAGAACCTTGAAATGGAGCGAACGTATCATAGACGAAAGAACTCTGCAAGGCGATTGGATTTCTCTGATTCTTTCATCTCGCGTCAGTTTTCGAACCCTCTATACGAAACTGATTTAGAGGATGGGGAATCACAGTCATTGAGCAATGAGGTAGTCCAATTTGATTCTGAAGAAATGGCTCAAGAGCGCTCTCTTATGGACTACTCTCAGCCTGGTCGGAATGAAATTCCGACAGGCCCGACCATGCCTACTCTAGAGGCTGCTAACTTAAAAATCAAGCTTGCGCTACTGAACATGATCGAGCACAATCAATTTGGAGGAAATGCAACTGAAGGTCCGAACCTACGTATCTCTAATTTCCTCCAAAACTGCGGCACTATTAAGCATGCTGGAGTTGAGCTTGATCAGCTCCGTGTTATGTTGTTCCCTTTCTCACTGCGGGACAAAGCTCGATTATGGTTGAACAGTCTTGATCCTGCCTCTTATGCGACATGGGATGCACTCTCTCTTGCGTTCTTTAAGAAGTAGTATCCTCCAGAGAAGACTGCACAAATGAGGAGTCAAATCACTAACTTCAATCAGGAGTTGGATGAGACTCAGCACGAGGCATGGGAACGCTACAAGGATCTACATCTTGTCTGCCCTCATCATGGGTTGGAAAAATGGCTCTTGGTTCAGAACTTCTATAACGGTTCAAACAGTGAATCTCGTATTATTCTCGATTCGACAGCAAACGGGAGGTTCATCAGTTAGACAATCAATGTTAGATGGAAGCTGATTGAGGAAATGGCCAATCATAATGCTCCATATGGCAATCCTCGAGGTGCGACGGAGAAGACTGGCAAGCACGAGGTCGATCAGATTACTCTATTGGCGGTTTAGATATCAGCCATTAATCAGAAGTTAGATGGCATTAATATGAATCGGACAGCCTCAGTTGCAGCAGTTTCAGGGCCGAGTCAGATGTACTGTGATAACTGTGGGGGGATGGGGCATCTAGCTCATGGGTGGCAATCTCCTATGGAGCAAGTGTGCGCGTTTCAGAATCGTCCCAACAATCCATACTCTAATACTTACAATGAAGGAATGAGAAATCATTCATATCTTTCATACAAGAGTAACAATGTGTTGAATCCTCAACCAGTTTCACAGCAGCAGCCCTCACAACAACAACAGCAGTATCAGCCTCGATATTAGCCCCCTCATCAGAAGCTGCAGTACAATCAGCAGTACAACCAGCAGCAGCAGCCACCGCAGGCCCCAACAACTGATCCAGTTATAGCCGAGCTGAAGAGCATGATGCTTCAA
The DNA here is from genome assembly GCA_008642245.1 of Bassia scoparia. Lineage (NCBI taxonomy): Eukaryota > Viridiplantae > Streptophyta > Magnoliopsida > Caryophyllales > Amaranthaceae > Bassia > Bassia scoparia. The sequence goes on along the minus strand of SNQN01001526.1, from coordinate 52,654 downwards.
ATGCAAAAGGACCAGATGCAAGTCCAACGTGACATTCAGTCTTTAGTCACTCACAACAAGCAGTTGGACACTCAGATGGCGTAATTGGCTGCATCGAATGCATAGAGACAGCAGGGTGCCCTTCCTTCGCAACCACAGTAGCCGAAGGATAGTATGAATGCGATCACCCTTCGCAGTGGCACTAGTTACATAGGTCCACCCATGCCCACAACTGATGATGGCCCTAACTGTGCATCGAAGGAAGCTGTTGTAGATGCTGAAAAGCTAACGAATGGAGAAGCAGACAAGGAAGATGAAAAGGAGGAGGAGGCAGTGAAAGCACCTCCTATTGTGGTGCCTCCCATTCAGCTACCTTTTCCAGCTAAAGTTGACAAGAAGAAGCAGGACCAGCAATTCAGCAAGTTCCTCGATGTGGTAAGAAACGTGCAGGTAAATGTTCCTTTCACTTAGTTAGTAACTCAAGTTCCTTCTTATGTTTTGTTTCTAAAAGACATGTTGACTAAAAAGAGGGAATTTAATGCGGTGGAGACTGTTACTTTTAGTGAACAGTGCAGTACTATAATACAGAATAAGTTTCCACCAAAGCTAAAAGAACCTGAAAGCTTTTCTATTCCTTGTGATATAGGGTCTTTGCATATCGATAAGGCATTATGTGATTTAGGTGCCAGTGTTAGTGTTATGCCCTTATCGATCTGTAATAAACTTAACACGGGGGATCTTAAATGCACTAGTATTACTTTGCAAATGGCTAATCGATTCTGTAAAATATCCCATGGGTATTTTGGAGGACGTTCCTGTTCGTGTAGGTATGTTTGATATTCCCGTGGATTTTGTTGTGCTTGACATGGATGAGGATGCTCACATTCCGATCATCTTAGGGTGACCCTTCCTTCATGCGGTAGGGGCAATCATAGATGTGAAGAATGGAAGGCTTACTTTGACTGTTGGGGATGATAAAGTGGTTTTTAATCTCTCTAGTGCACTTAAGAGTCTCATGTTAGAAGCTTCCTGTTGTAGTATCGATATAGTTGATCTTGTTGTACAGGATAACGTTCCTCGATCTCCCTATAGAGATCTTCTGGAGGACATTTTGTGTGCTGAGTCTCTTGCAGATGAAGGAGACCCTATAGTCGATGCTCTAGTCGCTGCACTAGATGGCAAGGAGGAGAGCCTTAAGGCTAAGCTGATGCCACTCCCTAGTGACACAATTTCTGAGGTAACAAAGCCTGAACTAAAACCCTTCCCCTCTAATCTGAAGTATGTGTTTTTGGATGAAAATGTGTTGTACCTTGTGATTGTCAACGCTGCACTTGATGATGAGCAGCTCAAAAAGCTGTTAAATGTATTGCGTTATCATAGAAAAGCACTTGGGTATAGCATTGATGATCTTAAGGGTATAAGTCCAGATTTTTGTATGCACAGGATTCATCTGGAAGAAGGCCATCGCCCTTGCATACAAGGCCAGTAGAGATTGAATCCGAATATGCAAGAGGTGGTGAAGAAAGAGGTAATGAAATTACTTGATGCAGATATTATATACCCCATTTGTGATTCTAAGTGGGTGAGTCCCGTTCAAGTTGTGCCTAAGAAGGGCGGGACTACAGTTGTAAAAAATGATAACAATGAGTTGATTCCCACTAGAATTGTGACAGGATGGCGCATGTGTATTGACTTCAGGCGTCTTAATTTGGCTACTAAAAAGGATCACTTTCCCCTTCCCTTTATTGATCATATGTTGAAGCGTTTAGCTTGCCATAAGTTCTTTTGCTATTTGGATGGGTATTCGGGATTTATGCAAATTCCGATTCACCCTGAAGATCAGGAAAAGACTACTTTCACATGTCCCTATGGTACTTTTGCATATCGCAGGATGGCATTTGGATTATGTAACGCTCCAGTAACTTTTCAGCGATGCAGGATGAGTATCTTTTCTGAGATTTTAGAGTCTATCATGGAAGTCTTTATGGATGATTTTAGTGTGTATTGTTTTGATTATGATGCATGCTTGAATAATCTGTCAAGGGTTCTTAAAAGACGTGAAGAGGTAAGTCTTGTGCTGAATTGGGAAAAGTGTCATTTTATGGTCACTGAAGGTGTTGTACTTGGTCATCTTGTAAGTTCTAGGGGCATACAAGTGGATAAAGCAAAGGTGCAAGTGGTAGAGCAACTTCCCCCTCCTGTTAATGTTAAAGGGGTGAGAAGTTTCCTTGGTCATGTGAGATTTTATCGCCGCTTTATCAAGGATTTCTCCAAGATTGCGAAACCACTTACACAGTTGCTTTTGAAAGATGCCCTATTTGTCTTTACTGACGAGTGTCTTGAGTCTTTTGATAGGATAAAATAGGCGTTGATTTCGGCCCCTATTGTGCAACCTCCCGATTGGAGTCTTCCTTTTGAGATCATGTGCGATGCGAGTGACTATGCTGTTGGTGTTGTTTTAGGCCAGAGGAAAGAGAATGTCTTGCATGTTATCTTCTATGCTAGCAAGACTCTTGATGGAGCTCAAGTTCACCATGCCACCACTAAGAAGGAGTTACTTGTTGTCGTGTATGCTCTTGATAAGTTTRGGACCTACCTAGTAGGCTCAAAAGTCATTGTTTATACTGATCACGCAGCCTTGAAGTATCTCCTTTCCAAGCAGGAAGCCAAGCCTAGGCTCATTCGCTGGATTCTCTTGCTCCAGYAGTTTGATCTTGAGATTTGTGACAAGAAGGGAGCAGAGAATTTTGTGGCCGATCACCTTTCAAGGATTCGATTTGATGATAAGGATCGGTCTTTCATTGATGATTCTTTCCCAGATGATCATCACATGTTCGTTGCTGCTACTACTCCATGGTTCGCCGATTATGCCAATTATTTGGTGGGTCATGTACTGCCTGATGATTTGTCCTATCAATAGAAGAAGAAGTTCATGCATGATGTCAAGCAGTATTTCCGGGATGATCCTTGTTTAAACAATGTGCTGATGGTTTCTATCGAAGATGTGTTGCGGAATATGAGATGGGAGGCATACTCGATCGTTGTCATAAATCTCCTTATGGTGGTCATGCTGGACCATCAAAAACGGTGTTCAAGGTCTTGCAATCTGGTTTTTATTGGCCTCATATTTTCAGAGATGCTAGATTGTTTGTACTCTCATGTGATGCTTGTCAACGGGCGGGCAACATTTCTATGCGCCATGAGATGCCTCAAAATGGCATATTGGAGGTGGAGATCTTTGATGTGTTGGGCATTGATTATATGGGACCGTTTCCTTCATCTTATGGAAATCGTTTCATCCTTGTGGCTGTTGATTACGTGTCTAAGTGGGTTGAAGCCATAGCCTCTCCCACTAATGATGACAAAGTGGTCTTGAAGCTGTTTAAGAAGATCATTTTTCCGCGCTTTAGAGTTCCTAGAGCTGTCATAAGTGATGGTGGTTCTCATTTTCATGAGAGGCACCTTGATACATTGTTGCGGAAGTATGGAGTACAACACCGTACTGGACTTGCCTACCATCCTCAAACTAGTGGGCAAGATGAAGTTTCTAACAGGGAGATCAAGCCTATTCTTGAGAAGACTGTGGCAAAGTCTAGGAAGGATTGGAGTATGAAGCTTGATGATGCCCTATGGGCGTACCGGACTGCATTTAAAACACCTATTGGTACGTCCCCTTATCGCTTGGTCTATGAAAAGGCGTGTCATTTGCCTGTTGAGTTGGAGTATAAAGCTTTTTGGGCGATCAAAAAGCTTAATATGGATGCTAAATTGGACAGTGAGAAGCGTTTGCTGCAGTTGAATGAACTTGATGGGTTCCGTCTGGGAGCTTATAAGAGTTCTAAGCTTTATAAAAAAAAACAAGCGATGGCACGATAAGAAGATCTTAGATCGTGAGTTCGAAGTAGGGGACAAGTTCTTATTGTTCAATTCGAGACTTAAACTTTTTCCTGGAAAGTTGAAGACTAGATGGACCGGCCCCTACACTGTCATCATGGTAAGTGTAGACCGTGGGCCAACCCCGCAGGGGGGGCTTGGGCCTATATCGATGTGTGTGTTGTAGTTGTGTTGTGGGCTTGAGCCACAGAACCCGCACGTGAGTGCGTTGGGGGGAGTGTTGTCGAGTAAGGGGATCGCCACTGTGCCTATAAAGGTTAATCACGGACGCCCGAAACGTTGGTGCCAAAACAATGGCCCCACGATCCGATCCAGTAACCAGCTCGTGGGTTTGGGGACATGGTACGGATTGAATCTTTGACCCAATCCGCCCGCATGTAGCGGCCTCTACTCGGTCTCATTGTAATTCCATCAAACACGATTATTGGATGCACGCAACTTACATATTCAAAACCTTATTAGCGCACTAGTCCTAAAAGTTACTACAACAGTGGGTTTCTATTATGCACAAACAACTACCTAGCCTAGAAAATGTGATCACTTGATATTAGTCAAATTAAAAAGGTGCCTAAAAGCCGGTTGTCCATGATTAATCTGACTTTAATGTGATTCACATAATTTRCGGTCWTTATTTAAAGAGRAWACYAAATGCAATACAAAACATATATACAATATGCATATACAAATATACATCYRCCTTACCTTGTCGCTYCAAACAAYCAWATRGTTAGAAAAATAATAAATATAAWGATAGCGCCTTTGATCHATCCGCTAAACYAATCAAACAAACATGTTAGTATTGATGAAGAAAGCGCCCCGTTAAAGCTTGCTATACAAAATGCAAAGAAGACGTTAGTAATGACAAGCAATGTTAATGACAACGAGGAAATGAGAAGGATAATAGAGTTAATGAAAAACGAAAACAACCAGAAAGTGATAAATAATCCTACATATTTACATGAAGCGATTAAAAAGGTGGGTTTCTACATCTTATTAATTGAATTGAGACTCGAATAGTTGTTAATCAAATTAGAAAGAAGCGAAAATGAGGTTTTGGATGAGTAACCTCAGAGAAGCGAAGAGAATAGTATACCTCAATATCGCTCTTCGAAGTGACCCGAAAGGAAGCAAGAACTCGTGATTGTATGAGTAAGGAGTGAGGGTGAGGGTAGACAGAATGTACGTGCTTGTGAACGTGTGCCGTCCTCTCGAAAGTGAAGCAAAGGCATGTATTTATAGGCACGTATGAGAAACTGAGCGTAGATACGCTGAAAAGAGGAGCGTATATACGCTCGAGGAAGCGTATATACGCTTCTTGAGCGTATATATTCTCGATTATTCTCGCGAATCTTCTTGCGATTACGGGTGATGTTCGTTGAATGTGGACGCCCTCTTCCCCAAGAAATCGATTCTAGAACATTCTCGTATTTCTACGGTATTTTTTGTGTATTTTCTGCATTTTTTTGTATTTTTTGCGTATTTTGATTTTTTTAAATATTGTAAAAATCATAGAAAATTGTAGAAAAATCAGAAAAATAATCTAAAAATACTGGTGAACTCAGAAAAGTGAGAAGAATGCAATGAGTTCTAAAAATAGAAAATAATTAATATAAATAAAAGAAAATACTTTTTGCCTTTTATTTGACCTTTGCTTCATGGTTCCGAGTATTACTTCACATATTTCAAGCTTTTTCATGAGTTCGGCTGCGTCTTTTCAGAGTCAAATCGATCGCGACACGTGGTATGTTTCATCATCGATTACTTATTTGGGGAGACACATTTAGGTGTCTACAGTAAGCAGATTTGGTTCGATCGAAATAATAAATGACAAAGGGTGACAAGTTCAAAGTGAATGGTCAACCATTGAAGTTGTATCATGAAGGCGCTATGGTGGGTCTTGCTAAGGTTTTGTACCTCAAGGACACATCATCCTGAAGGCGTTCGGAGGTAATACGTCAGGCTCGTGACGTTAAACAAGCGCTTTGTGGGAGGCAACCCGTAATTTAATGCTTTTTAGAGTAGCTAGTAGCTTAGTAATCATAGTGTAGAGTAGAGGTTTTGAGTGAGTGAGTGAGAGGGATTGATGTTTATTGCTAAGTGTGTAGGAAAATGAAGTAAAAAACGAGCTGATTGACAATGCAGCAGGGCTGATCCGATCGGATCGACCCTGATCCGATCGGATCAGAGGGTCGGATGCCTCTATCCGATCGGATGCGTGAGTAAGCAAAAATTGGAATTCGAGGGGGCAGGTGGATTCGATCGGATCGCCTCTACGAATCGCCCAGTTGACTCCTTTTTATTGGTTGGGCCGATTTCCTTATCTTAAAACCCCTCTCATTCGGCCCTTCCTATCCTTTTCTCCCCTTGTTCTCTTCTCTCTCCTCTCATTCATCATCATCATCCTCTCAAACAAAACCCAAAATCCTCCATTAAACCCCAATAACCCAAAACTTCTAACCTCCATATCTCCTTCAATTCTCCACCAAAAGCCACAAAACTTATACCATTCTCTTCCTTTTTCCATCCTCTATCTCCTCCACCATTTTCATCTCTCTCTTTACCTCATATTCTCAAACCCTAACCTCCACTACCATTCTCCATGGCACCAAGGAAACAAAGAAGAAGGGAGCCCTCACCTCCAAGTGAAAGTGATGAGAAAAATCAGGAGCTACCGTCCCATCTAAGGCACAACAACGATACCACTCCGGATCGTGATTTCCCGAACATTCGATTTCGGGATGGAATTCAAAAGGTAAAATTCCTTAATCTAAAACGACGTGGCTTTCGTTCTACGCGATTTATTGATCATGATTATATGAGAACTTTTGGTATTGAGTCTGAATTGCGTAACTTGTTTACTAAAGTTAGGATGGGTGAAATTTATGGCTTTCATTGTTTTACGTATCTTGTTATTTCTCTTGAATTATTGAGTTCTCTTATTGTTATTCAAGCTCATAAAGATGAATTGGTAACGAAAATACAATATTGCTTGTTTAACAAAGAGTATCGAACGTCTTTGGGTAAGTTAATAGGATTCTAAGTCTGAAGCATTTTCATGATATCGAGTCCCATGTGCCTGTTGTCCCTGATTATACTAGGGTTGCACTAACTGGTTTGCCTAGTACTAACTGCCAAAAATTACATGTTGGCGATATTAATCAACCGGTGGTTAGGATTTTGCAACGTTTCACTGTAGGTACTATACTTGGCCGATATGAGGCCAACAACATGAGGTACAAGGAACTCTATATCCTTGGTGGCTACCTCCGTTCTGACCTTGCCACTTATAAGGTCAATGTTGGATATCACTGTGTCCTTCATATGTTCAAGGTTGCTAATTCTGTTGTCGTAAAATCACATGCAGAAATTGTGTTTGGGGGATTAGCCACCTTGTTTACTCGGGATATCCCCGAGTTTGATGAGTCTCGGTTTACTGATTTTCGATGTGCAGATTCTTTGTACCTCGACTCGTACTACCTAATGCATGGTCTTTGTTGAGTAGGGCGAAGCGGGGAGGGGCTGAAATGGGTCCTAGCCAAGGACTCCAAGGGAACTCCTACTTCTCTTGCTACTATTCCGATCCCCCATACTGCTATTGCTCCCAATGCTCCACGGTACCAGTTGCTTCTTGATAGGTAACAATCGGACCCTGAGTTGGAGTAACCTGAGCCTCAACCCTAGCCTCTGCGTGCCCCTGATTATAATGCTTTAATGGAGGGGATTAATAATATTGCTATTTTTCAGACTCAGCTGAATGACAGGTTTGACGCGTTCAACACAGGTTTAGGGAATCTAGAGTCTGACTCACGCCTTGCTATGTATTCAATGTATGATTATTTTGCTCGGTAAGGCAATGTTTCCCCTACAGGTCCTCACCCCTCTTCGTACCCTTACCCTGAGGGGGGATTTGGTGCGCCAAGTGGCAGCGGCAGAGGCTTTAACGGAGGTTTTGGGAGTACTCATCAAGGCGGTGGTTCGAGCCATGGCTTAGATGATGATGATGATGATGATGATGATGATATAGATTAGGAGCTTGTTTCCTTTTCTCCTTTAGCATTGCGGACATTGCTAGATTTGGCTTGGGGGGGAGAACAAGCACCATATGTGGATGGTGGTGGTTCGAGGTATGGTTTATCGCTTTTTAGTGTAGTTTTAATCGCTTTCTAGTATAGATTTTATTACTTTCTAGGATAGTTGCAAGGTTTGTACCACTCATTAGGAGTGGGAGTTTAGTTGTAACCAAAAAAAATATATTTCTTTCTTAGTGTAGTTTAGGAAAAAAATTAGTGATTCTCTTGTAAAGCATGTCTCCCTGTGCCCCATTATTTGAAAAAATTTTGATGCTTGTGATGCTTGAACTCGACCTTAGTGAACATGTGATTGCTTTTCTGATTCCTTGACTGAATTTAATTGACATGACTTAGCTTGATGTGTCTTTGGAACGAGGAAGAACTGAACTTGAGAGGATTTGAGCCTAATTGTATAATCATTCTTATTTCCTTCTTGTACGTGTGTTAGTTCCTGGTGCGTCAATGTCTCTTAATCTTGGCTTGGTACTTGTCTATTTGGCTATTTGGTCGTGTGTTGAGCATGATAGGAGGCTTTCGTTGTTAGGAGTCGTGCTTCAGTGTTTAGAAACATTATATTATCCCTTGATCCCTGATTTTGAGCCTAATTCCTTTCATTTCATGATTACCTACATTACAACCCATGTTGGCCTTGTTCGTGTAATCCAAGTTTAGCTTGGAGGAGCATATTGGAGGTTAGTGTGTGTTTCGTTGGTGCTATTTTGGAGGCTCGTGTTGGTGGATGTTTGGAGTGGTGTTGTGTTTCATATTTGGTTCCTTAGCTTGAGTATCGTCATCATTTCTACGTATAAGTGCAAGGCAAAAGTTAGTTGTATTCTTTAGTTAAAAAAAATAAAAGAAAAAAAACGAAAAAAAGCGCAAAAGAAAAAAAGTGAAAAAGAAAGAAAACTCAAAAAATAAGTTTAATTTTGTAGTTTATTAGTCAAATAATGCCTTTGCACTTGTGTAATGCTTTAACAAGGATCGGATGATGATGCGATGTGGTTGTGGCTCTTGGAGTTTGTCGGTTTTGGTTACTTGAGTTGGGGTTTGCTTGGAGTTGTCATAGCCTTTTCACTTGGCTATTTGCGTTGATTTATGTATGCTCCCTTAAGTTAGACTTTTAGCTCACATGTCCCAAAATTTATCCTACCCCTAACCTTAGCCCCATTACAAGCTATTAAAAGTCCTCACTTGATAAACATATGTCCATTTGTGTCTAGTAGATTGAGTACCTTGCCAAGGTCAATAAGTTGTGCATGCATTTCGAGTCGACTTGTAGGTTGAGTGCTATTGTCATCCCTTTCAAACACATGAGTGTTGGTGAGATGGGAGGGTTGCCTCTAGTGATTTAGGCCATAAAAGTTGATTCATGTGTACATTTTATGCGCATGTGGGGTGGTGAGCGAATGGGTTCATTTTTAACCCACCACACAAAGACAGGAGTGCCACTAGCGAGAAGTTCTTCCTTGATTCCGATTCTCTTTACTTGATGGCTAGTTGTGTTTTTGATGATTCGTGTTCTTGGATAGGCATTGAGTTACTTGGGATCCTTGGTCAGGGAATTGGTCATGAGTGTTTGCGATGTTGCTTTTATGGGGTGAGACATGTTTGATTTGAAATCCTAGATGAGCTTGCTTGAGGATAAGCAAGAGTTTGGCTTGGGGGAGTTTGATGTATTGTATTGATATATGGTTTTTCCCTATCATTCTCTTGCTATAATAATGATATTTGGCCATCTTAAGGCCCTCTTTCCTACTAATGTTATTTGTTTAGTGTTTGAATAAGGTTTAGGTTACTTCCATTGATTTGGAGTGATTTTGGGACTTATTTGCGAGCACTACGGAGCTTTGGGATGAGTGGCAAGGAGCTAGGAGTGGAGCGACACAAAGAAGGATCATTGCGGAGCATCGATTTTGATACATGCTCACTCTTTTTGACATAAGTCATGTTTCATTTGTCGGATTGGTGCGATTCTAACTGCATTGGAAACTAGACTTTGAGTGCTTCGGTTTGATAGGTCATATGCGTAATTTGGACCACTAGAGCTCGAGATATGGCTTCTGGAATACGGATGAATAAAGTTGTCCTAGCTGGAGTCCATCCGATCGGATCTCATCTAATCGGGGCCCAATTCTCCTTTTTAAGTCGATTTTTAGTTGGCTTTTAATTAGAGGACATGATTGTAATTTAGTAAGCTGGGTTTAATTTAGAAAATTTCAGATGTTTAAGAGGATCCTAATCCTAATTTAGGAATTATCTTTTATTCTATCAAATATTTTTAGTTTGAAAGAGTTTTACGTATTCTCAAGAACCCTAGTTTCTCATTCAATTGGAATTCAATAAAAAATCATCAGTTGTTCATCAATTCTATTGCACTTTTGGTAATTTATTCATCCCTCAATCTATTCTTTTGTTGCTTTTAATTTGTTTATGCTTTTAACTATGTTTTCCCCAATCACCATTATCATGCTTAATTTTAAATGAGTGAGTAGTTTAATTTCTAGGGCAATTGGGGATCTATAGCTTCATAATTGACATGTTTTTGGTATGATTCAATTCTTGACTTGGCAATTAGTCAAATTCCTATTAGATTGTTCTTCATGTTAATAAACTTTGTAGGGCCCGACTTAATTGCTTATTTTGATTAGTCACGAGTCTCTAGATCTAGCATTTGAGACTTAGAACAAGATCAACGTCAATAGGTAAAACGGGACTATCCTAGGTCAAGAGATACGGTTAGGAGTAGTTCTATGGTTCATTTGATTCGAAAGAACTTTGACCCTATTTTGATTGTGCCTTGTTACGAATTGTTGATGCCGAATTGTTGTTAGTTACTGCTATAGTGAACCATAGCCTTAGATCCTTTAGCCATATAGTTTCTGTTAGAACAATAAGAGGGTAGTAACGGATAATCACTCCAAGGCACGGAGAATACGCTTTCCTTTTAGTTTAATTTCGCCCCTCTAGGATCACCGGGTTACCACGAAATAACTAATGAGATACAATGGAGAGAACAACTTACTTTGTTGATCTACAAAGCAAGTCAAGAAAAAGAACTTTGTGTTTGAATTTGTGAGAACACTCTCTGAAAAGTTTGCAAYAAGTTTRAAAGAGAAAGCAAGTAATCAACAAGAGAAAACAAGAATGTATTTCAGTGTYTCTTGCAAATGAATCAAGCRTMGCCTTTTATAGGCACTTYGGAGTKCTCCCAACAGCCARATTATGYAGTGTAACCCCCATAATCAATGCAATCAATAGCCAAATCAATCTGAGTTAATGGTGTTTAAAACCAATTCAAACTCATACTAATTGATATTCAACAGCTATAATCTCATTTAAATTGCATATCAATTGCATTAAGTAGGCACCCAACGGACAAAACCATCAATAGCATAGGATAAAACCTGATCGCGCATTAAAACGCGATCAGGGGCCATATGGCGTGGCGCCACCAGAATGGCGTGGTGCCATATTGGGCCAGAACCAAATGGCGTGGCGCCACTCTGGTGGCTTGGCGCCATTTGGCTTCTGCCCGTTTCGCCGCCAAATTTCTTCCTAATTTGGTTTTTACTCCAATTAGCCCTTTGCTATGACTTGTCCGTTATATTTACTTATCAAATTCATTTGTCCAAGGTCCATTTATGCATAAATGTTCCAACAGTTTCATCCTTTTAATTAATCGTTCTTATTAGTTGTAGTTTGATACAAACTCAATTCAAAGACTCTTTTGTTAGTTTGGATGCTTTAATTCAATTAATCGATGATTGTTGCTTCTTCATGGATACGATCCTGTTACCACTAGCTGCATAGTTAGTATTGATAGGTATTTTTGATAGGTACGCGATAAGCCTGTCAAACCTTGGCCCACATTACAACCTTAAAAGTCCTTTCCAAATGAACATTGTCCATTACTTTCACACACGACCTCACGAACTACGGTCGGTCTAATTTCGCAATGATATGTAGGTAGCCTCACCTCGAGGTCCGACCTAATTAATAAAAATAAAAGAAGTTCGCCTCAATGAGTGGTTCGATTATTTAGTCTAGACCCCGACATAGACTCATGTTTAAACCCGCATCATTAGCCAACCTCACATCTAGTCTCATCTTAGATGCTTAGTCACAAATTTGACCCTTTCTATTTCTCGAACCATAGCCTATCCTATGGTCACCTTCAAGGACTCATTGACTCAATCTTCAAGAAGTAAAGCCACCTAATCTCTAAGGTTAGTACATCTCGTTGGGGAACTCAAAAATTACCCATCTACTATGAAACTTGTCTCTTCCACATTACCTCCAAGTATTGCTTGGGGGGCTTGCCGTCATCATGATCCACTCAAAACATTCTTTATTTTCTAATTGGGGGCTTCTCGTCTCCTAAGGCTCTATTGCGTGTCCAAGTAGAAAATCTGAAACTCCGCTTATGAACCATGTGTCTTTGAGTTCAAGGCTCTATTTCAAGTTCAAGTTCAAGTCATTGCCCCATCAACATCAATGTCAAATTCAAGTTCAAGCCACAATCTTCTCAATTAGCACACCTCTATAGGCCCCCTTCAATCAACACTCTTCAATTGACACTTGGTACTATGATTATACTCTAGTATCGTCCTTTAATGTCTTAAACCAGACCTAGACATGCTACAATTCTAATTGTATATTTTTGCATCCTAAACCAGACTTGGACATGATGTGGGACGTCGAACTAGACCGTACCGACACTTCATGCACTAGGTACATAAAACTAGAATTATGTAGCCTTTAAAGCCCCTTCTCAATTTCGAGGTCACAAGTTACAAGTTAAAGTCTCTCTAAGCATTAAAACATACCTATGTTGTTTTCAAAATAGTCCTTAATCTTGAGTTAGGACTATCATTTTCATGTCTCTAGGCATTAAGACAGACTTATGTCGTTTTCAAGATAGTCCTTAATCCTGACTTAGGGCTATCGTTGTCAAGTCTCTCAGGCATTAAAACAGACCTATGATGTTATCAAGGTAGTCCTTAATCTTGAGTTAGGGATATCATTTTCAAGTCTCACTAGGCATCAAAATAGACCTATGTCGTTTTCAAGATAGTCCTTAATCCTGACTTAGGACTATCATTTTTCAAGTCTCTCGGCATTAAAACAGACCTATGCCATTTTCAAGATAGTCCTTAATCCTAACTTAAGACAATTATTTTCAAGTCACTGTTGTTCTCCTAAAAAGCCAAGGCCAGCCGTAAGGGGAAGAATCGCCCAAGGATCAAAGCGCTTCCGAGGAAATACAACCGCATGGGGCGCGGTAATAGGTAAAACTAACTATTGTTTTGCAGGTACCTGCGAAAAGGGTAACTCAAGATCGCAGAATGTCTTGAGCTATCCTCCGTCCCAAATCGAATACTTTGACTTTCGTCTTATGAGAACAAGTTTCTCTACAAACTTAGCCAAAGTGGGGGCTTCTATAGAAACCAAAAAGTGTCTCCCAAATTGAATAGCCAATGAGGAAAAGTATGACATTTCGAGATAGATTTGATTCCGAACGTTGCGACAAAATCTATAAACCATATCCATTTGCACAAGTCGAATTAAAGCCGAGTTTGAAATCATACACCGAGAGTCCATTAATAGGCGGAAAGTATTTATTTTTATTTATTTTAATTATTTTCTATTTTTATGTTTTTTCTTTATTTTTAGGATTTTTTAGAATATTTTCTTAGGTCATTTCTCTAATTTCCACTTTTCATTTTGTTCTTCTCATTTTTCTGAATTCGACAGTATTATTAAATTAATTTTCTGATTTTTTATGATTTTTACAAATTTTATAAAATGATTTTCGAAAATAAATATATACAGTAATTCATAGAAAATTCAGGAGTTATCCAAAATATTTTAAAAGATTAATCTTATCCACCAAGTTATCCAAAAGTGGATAAAGGAGAATTCAGATAGCAGATTAGATGCAAAAATACGGATAAAAATACCCGAACGAAAAACAAAAAAGCGGATATACACTTTGTGACGTGACATGCCACGTCACCTCGACCGTATATACGGAGCCTCCAAAAGTATATACGGTTGTATGGTTTATATCTGTTTTTTTTCTTTTATCTATCTTTTTCCCAAAACGCCTATAAGCACATGTTCTCGGTGCTTAATCAAATATCAACGAAAAATAGTATTCAATCAACGATAATCAATATTCAATTAACAAAAATCATAATACGTAGTGCAATTCAAAGGTCTTAAATTCTCTCTCATTCAAATTCAATCCACAAACACAAACCACTTTCAAAACCAAAAGTCCCTCGAAATCATCGCAACTTACAAAGTCGTAACTTTGCGGATTTAGGTACAAATTCTGAGTCTATTCAATCAAACTCTCTCTCTCTCTCTCTCTCTCTCTCTCTCTTCTCTTAATATATATAAATTTGTGATCTTTGCGCCTATGACTCTTTCGATTGCTTAATCAAGACCGGAATTTACTTAATCACATTAAATCAGATTAATTATGGACAAACGGATTTTAGGCACCATATTAATTTGATTAATTCGAAGTGGTCACAATCATTAGGATAGGTAGCGATGCATGCATAATAGAAATCAACTCTTGTATTGTTTTAGTGTGCTTTCTAAGATCAACTCGATAGGCTCTTTCAATTCAAAGATTATGATTTATGGAACTACAATGAGACGAGTAGAGGCTGCTACATGCGGGTGAATTGGGTCAAAGATATTTTCCGTTGCATATCCTCGAACCCACACTTTGGTTAGCATACCAAACAGTGGAGTCATTAGTTTGCCACCAATGTTTTGGGCGTCTTTGATTAACCTGTATAGGCACGGTGGCGATTCCCTCTATCGACAACACACCCAAACGCACTCACGTGTGGGATCAATTCAAAATCGACGTAGGATGTAGGCCCGACGAGGGCATAGGCCTACAGTAGGATACAATTGATGAATTCGTTTTTGATGGGTGTTGAGGTGATTTTTCACTTCCCAAACAAGTCAACCGCCCAATGTTATTTTTGGTTCGATAGAGGGCTGCCCTTCTGGTTACTGATTATATAGATAACCTCACTGACGTAAAAATGGCTCCTAAGGTTGTAGTGAAAGTCAAGAGGATGTGAATGCAAGGAAATAAACTTGTTGTGGAATAAAACGTACTGAAGCTTTAAACCAACATCAATGAAGAGAAACGAAAGCCATCCATTAAAATTAAGGATAGAGTCAAACTACAATTGTATCACAGGGAAGGATGATTAACTCCATGTTTACACAATTGGGATAACAACAAACACGCTACCGATCCAGTATGGGATGAATTATGCTACGCTACGCTATGCTACTCTAAACTATACTTGGCTATTAAGCCAAGCGTGGACAAGGAAAGCTAAATGCTAAGAAAGATAGATGCTTGTTTGATTGTTTTATTGTTCTTCTGCTCCATCTTCATCTATTTATAGGCATCAATGGTAGAGATCATGGGTGGTTATTAGTGGTTGGCCCTTTGGCGATTTCTTGGCGCTCTTTCCTGGATATTTGAATCTCTGTGCTTTCCCTCCAAGTCTCCTTTGTCGCTTGATGCTTCATGGGCCTTCTTTTGTTAGGTCATTTCTAGGTGGCCACTTCTCCCATAATCCCCTCAAGCGCTTGTGTTGTATTACTGGACTTGATTAAGTGAGAAGTGTCAAGTATCGTTGTCGCCAGTCTTCTATTCTTGTTGATCATCACCAATCAAAATTAATCGTCAAGGTCTTAGTTGCTTTATTACTCTATTAGTCATCAAAGTTAAACAATATAATTTTAATCAGTAACAATGGGAATATGTATTATTGGATGCAAATTCTCATTTTGTCTAAAAGTGTGATTGCTAGAATAGAGCAAATCTGCAGGTCCTTTCTCTGGACTGGTGGTCATCTCACTCTTAAAGGAGGACATGTTAATTGGGCTAAGGTTTGTACACCTAAGGCTTTGGGGGGGGGGGGGGCTTTTGGAGTACCATAGCCATTGGGAAGTTTGTTTGGATATTGCAGCAAAAAAAATTATTTATGGGTAAAATGGGTTCACTTCGTGTATATCAGGAATTCTAATTAGTGGGAGTACTAGCCAAAAGCTGGTGACAATTGGGTTTGGCGATCTGTTTGTAAAGCTAAAGATTATTTGCATACTCTTCAGCCTGCAACTGATGGTGTACATTCTCTATTAGTAGGGTTTATAAGCATGTCTCTCGATGTGAGGAGAAAGTTGCTTGGAGTAGGGCTGTTTGGCATCGATTATTTTTACCTAAAGACCAATTCATTTGTTAGTTATTTGCTCTCAATAGACTTCCTCTGAAATCCAGATTGTACACTCATGGCAGAGTGGACAACAATTCTTGCTGTATTTGTGAAGTTGATGAGWAAACTAGGGACCACTTGTTTTCACAATGCCTAGGTATCCTTAGACTTTGGGATCAGATTCTGCAGTGGTTGAGCATCACTAAAAGATGGTTGAATTTCCATCAGCTAATTCGAGGGCTTACGAGGAGGAATCATAGTAGTAAAGTTAGACACTATGAGCTACTTGCTACTATTTACAYTATATGGATCATGTGGAATAAAGCTTTATGGGAGAATTGTGTTCCTTCCTAACATAGTGTGACTCAAACTATTAGGTTTAGTGTTATCAGTAGAGTTAAAATGTGCTCACTAAAATGTCTTCACAGTATAGGACGGTGGCTTGAGTATATTCAATTGTAATAGTTAGTGTTTGGCCTTGGCAATTACTATGGTAATCTGTAGGACTATCTTGTATTGCTTGGTTTAAGTTGTATGTTTTTGCGCTTAAATGAGTACTAACATACTTACAAAAAAACACAAACTTGAAAACAATTACAAGGAGCAGCAACACAAAGACAAGACAAGTCTCTTAAACCTCAAACCACAAATAGGTTTGCTATTAAAAAAAAAAACAAAAAAAACAAAAAAACTAGAGAATAAAATTATTTAACAAGAAAATCTAACATTATCGCACGATAAAGAGGAAGCAATAACCAAACAACAAGAAACATATGCCGAGTATATAATATAATTAAAAAACTAATAGAAACTACCACTAAATAAATAAGTCGATTTTAACATGTATAAACACATCCTAAAGGATGAAGATGACGAGGAAAGCCCAAGTGTCGAAAAAAAAAGCAAACAACGAAAACTAAACGATGACATTCCAATTAAATTTGTCAACTAGTTATTTCACGTTCACTTCTTTACCCAACTAAAACTTGCTCACCCATCTAATTTGGCATCACCCATTTGGGTGAGACTCATTTGTACAAAAAAAATCATAGATCTAACCTTACTCATTTGCACAAATAAATTATAAATCTAGCCTTAGTTTTATTACATTTTGATGGAAAAATAAGGGAAAATAGAAATGCAATTGAAGAACTTGAAACGAGAACCATGAACTTACAAAATCAAATGTATCTCCTCCTTGGTTTTTGAAGTGCAACAACGATTTTTGCGTGCATTTGAAAAAACTTGAGCAATTTTGGATTTCATCAAACATTCATTAATTTAAGATTTTTACAATATTTTTTAAATCTTTCTACTTGCACCCATCGTAGAAAATTTATTATGTGAGCAATTTGTTATAATTTAACTCCATATTTAACTATTTCACACAGCTAACCTCTGTTCTAAGGTGGATTTTTAGCTCAAATTCACAATACACAATTCTTTAATTACAATTTTTAAGTACACGTAAAGGTACGAAAGTACAAACTACAAGAAATACATGAGTAGATAACCAATACATATTAACATAATGACAACTTTGGACCCGGACAACGCCTGAGTCTAGAATCTAGTTATGAATGATAAAACGAGATTGAACAAACTAAGATACTTATCAACCATTTGAGAGGCTTAATTCTCTCCTAAACACTTCTTCCGTTCAATTTAACTTTGTAATTAATTATTTTGTCCCTCACTATAATATGCAAGTACAACAACTAAATGAAACGGAGAAAGTATGAGCGTTCGAGGGCTCACACTCTCTCGAGACTCTTCTCGTCAAAATACATTCAACATACCACTCTCCTACTTAGCACTATATGTAGATAATATAAACTAAACAACACTAGGAAGCTCTAGAAGCATCTACATAATTCTAATATCTAATTAATTGTCAATTTTCTAAAAAATACTTTGTCGGGCTTGTCCTACTAAAATTGGATTCATACCATTACTTAATATGAAATATAAAACCATCTTGCATACCCAGCATCCGGTTTTGCCACAGTCCATAACAAACTCAAGACTAAGTACAAACAGGACTACCAAAACTTTTCGTTTTTCACATAGAAAACACAAACAAGCATAGAAATTAATAACACGAAACATAAACTATACACCTTTCAACAACTTTCTACAACAATTTCTGACAGAACGGACATTTCTCACAAACTAAGGTAAACAAAAAACTTCAAATACAGCTAAAGATCCGATATCTAAAGGACAAAGAGCTACACCATTCACACGGACGGATTAACACGAGATGTTGTCATTTTGTCATTTCATTTCTACTTGTCTATCTGCACAACAAAGTTTCATACTAACTTGTGTCATTGTACATGTCAATCAAAGCCACAACACACAAAAAAAAAAAAAAAAATAATGCTCAGTAAGAGAATTAAGAGGCTCATACCTCTTGGAGGTAATTGCTCGATTCGCTTGAGCATCGGCAGCAGAATGAGCTCCTGACAACAATGGAATGACAAGTTACATAACAAGAATTTTTCGCTGGTTTGATTCATAGGTAAATTTTGAAATTACATGACAATTATACTTGATCACAAGGGTTTTAATTCCTCATTTTGAAACAAATGAAATGTGACTGAGGATCATCACTTAGCAAACTAGACACTTAGACAGAGTCACAGAGGTAACCATAAACATGAAATACAACTCTCATCCAAGTGAATTGGCCAAATGGAAGAGACTATTGTGTTTGCCAACATTACAAAGGCAAACTTATCAAGTTAGATTAAAGGTTGAGAGTAGACTGATTGAAGAATGAAAATGAGTTTTCATTTAAACTTGAGGTTAGTTAGGAAGACTTATTACGAAGGGTATTTACGAATGTATAAGAGGGATAATTAGCCCAATCAGATCCATGAACTGAATGTCATTAGCCCCATAAACAACCTAACAATAAGGTCATGTAAGAAAATAACAAATAAACAAATGATATATAATAAAAACGCACACAAAATAAATGGAAGTCAAAGTCCTCATGAAATTTACTATGGAAAAAACTAGTAAATATTTAGAGTGTTGTAACATTAAAAATTTGGCATATTCAAATCTCCTCCATGACTAGTTTTTTTAGGTTCATCTCAACGTGTGGATGGTAAGAGTTAAATTGTTAGGAATCAATATAATGGGAAATGGTACTTAGCGGAATAATTAATTTGATGTTATTAGAGCCTTGTAGAAGCTTGTCGAAGGCAGTAGAAATAGTAATGGGTATCTATAATTCTATACTATACATAAAAAATGGCTCAGCTGCTTTCATGTTCACTAATGAATAGTGCACTGACCATTTTGCCCCCAATATGTAATACTTTATTACCTCTCTCTAAGCCGCGTTGACCAGCTTCCTTGCAACAACTCTGTTGTTTGCTTTGGTCTTAGCTCTTCGTACTCTTCTTCCTCATCTATTTCCTTCACTCTTCCACTCAAATGAATGTTATTTTGAATTTGTTCTCACTCTATGGAATTTTAGGCTCCTCGAAATCAATCAGGGTTTCTATTTTTTGGGGTTTCGGTTTCAAAATATTTTTATTATTGGTTAATGTTAGTAAAATTGCCTACAACCACCATGTTTTGCAACTTTTTGAAAACAACTACAAACAAAAGTTTTTTTTTTTTTTTTTTTGCAAATCACTGTCTGAAAATAATTTCCGACCAAAATTCAAGTAGCGTGTGGGCCCTTATTACTTCAAATTTATCCATATTAAATCAATATATCTAAATAGAACATTCGAAGGAAATCGGGCTTCCTTCGAATTCTTCCGTTCTCCTTTTTTTCACCTAAATCAACCAAACTTTTCCAAAAAAAAAAAAACCAAAGCATAAGGGGCATAAGGGGTAATTTTTCAAATAAGTTTATTTGGAGGGAAAGAAGAAGTAGCCGCCCCACACATAGGAATACAATAAATTATGGTCGATTAAGTGAATTCTATATACGTGGATGTACCTTTGTTTTTGGCATGGTATTTGTTTTAAACATCATTAATTTATAAATAATATGGATTATTATGTATTTTATTTTTTTTGAAGGTAAATTATGTATATTTGAGTGAGCAGCGAATTGAATTATTTGTCATTTGTTTGGGTTTCTCACTGGTTTAATTGAGTCTTTGCATGTTACTCTAGGTTTAAGTTAAGCCTTCTACAATGGGTTTGATATGGCTAATTATATTTTATGAGCTAGATTGGGTTAGTTTGCTCGTGATGATATAGTTGTTGAGTTTTGGATGGAGATTAGCATTTTCTAATTGGGTTTGTGGCTAATTAACAATAGGTTGGTGATTGTGGTTTACTCGCTAAGCATGATTGATTTATTTTAGTGTGTATTTCTTAGTTGTCTAAGATTAACTTGGATTTTTCTTTCTTTTTTTTTTTGGGGGGGGGGGGGGGGGGGGGGGGGGCCAGGGTGGGGGGGGGGGGGAGGGTTAGATGTTGATCTCTTGTTTGTGTGGCATTGTTACATCTAATTGGTTTAGCTTTGCATGTTACATTAAGTTTTAATTAGTGCTTTTTAGAATGGGTCCAATCTTTGTTAAGTTTATTTTATTGAGGTAGATTGGATTATTATGTTCTTGAAAATATGGTTTTCGAAGTTTATTAGTTGGGTTTGCATAATTAGGTTTGTGGTTGCCGATTAGAAATGGTTGTGATTGAGTTTGCTTGCTAAGGACGATTGATTTATTTTTAGAGTGTATTTTCTTGGGCTTTTTCTTAGATTTTTTTGGGCATTTTTTATGTTTACCTTGTTGTTATAGAGTTGTTACATTTGATTGATTTAGTTGCGCATGTTATGCCTTATTTTAATTGGTCTTTTAGAATGGATCTGGTTTCGTTAGTTTATTTTATCGGATTTTCCATGGAGTACCGCCCGGTGGTTTTTCATTTTATTCACCACGTACCTTATGGTTTACAAATTCACCTAGTAACCCTTGGGTTTCAAACAAATAATACCATTGCCATTTTATTCACCAATCGGAAGTTTAACTCCATCATTCATTTGATGGCATATGGTGTCATTGTTTGAAACCCGAGGATACCAGGTTAATTTGTAAAACCATAGGGGTACCTAGTGAATAAAATGAACCAACAAGGGTACTCGTGAAAAATCCGTTATTTTAACTGAGGTACATTGGATTAGTCTATTCTGATAATTGTTTTTTGAAGTTTTATTAGTTGGGGTTTGCATTACTTATTACTTATTGATTGTGGTGGTTGATAGTTGTAGTTGATTATGTGGGTTTGCTTTTTATTAGGTAAAAATAATAATTGATTTGTTAAGGATGTGCTTTCTTGCTGTCTAGGATTTGCATTTGCTTTGTTTAGTTTTCTTTAGCGTTTTGTAAGTTTATTTTTTGTTGTTGTGGAGTAGTTCTAAGATGGGTTTTGAGCTAGAGAATCGGTTAAAGGAAAAGGCATTTGATGAAACTGCTTAGTGAAGTACTTATGCTTGGTAGTAGGCCAATTTGCGAGGGGTTCACATGTGAAACAGAATCCTCCGCCATCGTAAATAAATTGCTCACCTTCAAGTTCCCCTGAATAATTTGAAGTTGTAAGCATGTCGTTGGAGGGTTGCCCGCGGAACAACAATGTGGCAAGAAGAGTTGTATGTGTTTTCCACGTCAATATGGTAATAATGGTATGACTTGTTAGTGTGCATACATCAGATTTTGTTTGGTTTCGATGATTTTGATTAGTCTCAAACTCTTATGGTCTTATTTTTATGTCGTTTTGGAGATTAAGCTATTTACATGATGCTAATATTGTTCTACTTCATTTGCGTTAAAATGGGAGATTTATGGTGTATAATTTCCTAGAGTATTGGGGTTAAGGGGCTTTCTACTCTAATCAGATTAGAGGCATTGGATAAGAATTGGTCTATTTTGTTTGATTTTAGTTAAACATGTTAAACATTTCTTATTTTCTTTTCACTTTTAAACATTTACTTGGCTCATTTCCTTTTCATTTTTTTAAAGAAATTTTGCTGTTGTGCTTTTGGTCTGCCGGGCCTCTGTTTTAGAACTATCTGAGTAATGTAATTTTTTGTTGGATAAGCAAATAGAATGAATAAAGATTTTTCCTTACTTTTATCTAACATATTCTATATAGAACACAGTGATGTCTTTGCAATGATCTGACTTTGCACTTTCATTAATCTGTATTTGCTGACTCTTTAATATTATAGAATAGTGTGCTTCTATCTTCTTCTTGTGTGTTGTTTTCTTTAGAAGTCAATGTGCGGTGCAAGAGGCTTGATTGAATTAAAACCCAAATTCCTACACAACAAGTCTCCCCATGTTTGATGTTAATACTTTTTGTCCAGAATATGAGTCATAGGATATGCTAAGACAAAAATCTTTAGGCGTTTGAATCGAGCAAAAAAAAATTCCCCAAAATTCCTTGACATTTAGTTTTTATCCAAGTGATATCTATTGGGCACAATCTCTTCATGCACTGATCACACACATACACTCATACTAAACGATGTTGAGTTCATGGTTAGCAGAGTTTAGTTTAAAAGTTGTGTATTTACTACCCTAGTTAAAGTCTTAAACTTTATGAGTTTAGTTCCTTTTCCACCCATGTTGGTTAAATGTTCTCATATTAGGTTCATTCTGGCTCCCCATTGCTCAAAATATAAAACGGATAAATACTTTCCATTAGATGCAAGGATTTCTTGACACTAATTACTCGTACTTTATTTCTGATAGATTTTTAATACCTCATGTTTTGTTGATTATTAAACAACATCATTGAATTTTAGCGATTTAATTATTTTTTAGTTGGTATTTGGTAATGTTAAGGACTTTCATATCTTACACCAAAATGCAAATGCTTATCTTACTGCCAAATATGGACAAGTAAAATCTAAAATAATCAGAAAGCAATTGATATATTCGAACTTTGAGGTACTCACCCTTGGAACATGTTCGATACTAAATGACACAAACTGTTTTCTCAGTTGTAATGCATCCTTGCAGCAAGTTGGCCATGTTTTCATTTTTGTTTTCCATTTACCCATAATCTGTTCCATTCAGTACAGTCCTTGTTTAGAGAGATACAGAGAGTGATAAAGACCATTTCATGTTTAAGGTGTATTAACTAATATATTATGGATGCATACTTTAACAAGACACTGAAAAACATTGAATATTTAGCGCTTGGAAGGAGGATCATATTATATGTCATTGAAAATAACCTGATTACAAACCAGCAAGAGTCCCCTTGAATTGTAACATGCTTAAACCCTTTTTGGAGAGCCGTCCTTAAGCCTAAAATTACTGATCTATACTCAGCAACATTGTTAGTAGCAATTCCAACACCTTCCTCAATAGCCACACCTGCCCACAGCAAGTTATACGAAACAATTACCTTATGACAGCCACCTAGGCAGTTAAAAAAGAGGAAAAAAAAAGCTAATACCTGACTTCCATCCTTAGCACGCAGAACAGCTCCAGCGCCAGCTAATCCAGGATTTCCTTTTGAAGCTCCATCAAATTCAATTGAACAAGATTGCCACACACATGAACAACGAGAATTAAAATTCAGTCCACAAGAACAGATGAAAGTACTATGATCAGATGAGCCAGCAGAGAACATTTGGATGTACATAACAAGCCTCCAATACTATTACCTATGCTAGGAGAAGAGTCAAGGGTTTACTGGAATTATGAGGTTGTTAAAATTAGTTAATATTTTCTTGCAACAAATCCCTTGCACACTTTCCAAAACCAAATTTCTACAGTAAAAATTTGCTTCCTTTAAGGGTTTGAGATTAAATATATCAAGACAGAATAAGTGGGCTGCTGGGTAATTTTGTACCAAAAATTAGCACCAGTGTACTATTGTTGCTTGCCTCAAATTTTGAGGGGTACGACTGTAAATTTGCACTATTATTTTTACTACTCTGGAAAGTTTTTCTTTTGTTGCATCTACTTGTGAATTTCAACAAATAAGGAATTGTTGCAAGCTTTCAAAAAATGAGGAAGTACTTTAATTCTTAAATCGTTAGGGGGTTCTTTTTTTTAAAAAAAAATGCTGAGCGTTTAGTTTGATGGGAATAATATAATCGATTCGCTTTTGTTCAGAGGGGGAATGAAATAATTCTGTAATTGAGCTTGCTCCATATTGGGAGGCATACCTCTTCTCGAATTGAGGTTACCTTGATCTTTCCACATTATTGTATAATTCCAGACTTCAATTCTTTTCTTTTTCTTTTTCTTTCCTTCTAACTCAACAATCCTATCTCAGTTCTTATCAGAGCCCCCATAATTAGTTAATTACAGCTGTATGATAAGAATCTTCACATAAATTACCAAAGTGGAGGCAAGTTATTTTTTGAGACCCTTCACAATTAGATAAAACCAATTATCTTCAGTTTTTCTATTTCTTCCAGTTTACATAAAAATTTGTAACTCTAAAGTTTGATTATTTATTTTTTATTTTCTAAAAAGACGTGTAGCTCATGGTGGTTTTACAGCAACCTAGAAATTAACAATAAATAGTACGGAGTACGTATTTTTAGCTTAACTTAAAACATCCAAGGAAGAATAAGAAGCACCAGAAAAGTTTAAAGAGAAAACTGCGAATTTTATTCTTCATTTTAAAATCTAGTCACTTTCATCAACTCCTAAAGGATGTCATGATAATAGTTGAAGAACATGGACTTGTTTTCCATATAAATTATACCACACTTAAATGGTGTAATTTTATATATATAGGCAACAAAATTATTCTAGATTCTCGTATCTCACAAGTCACAAACCAATATTGAAACTTGCGTTGCAAATTATTTGTTATTTCTATCCCAGCCCTTGCTTTTCTTATATCAAACCTACACACTATGTTTAATATTGCAAAAAATGAGGAAGAGACTAACAATTTTAACTGTGTCAATATTTGGGTAGGTGGAGGTGCGGTGGTTCCGTTGATTAGGGTTGTGTGGTGGGTAATATTTGGGTAGGTGGAGGTGGTTTTGTAGTTGAATACAGTGTGGGGTGGGTCAACTTTTGGGTAGGTAGAGGTGGATCAATATTTGGTGGGTAGAGGTGGGGTGGTAGTGGTGGTTTTGTAGTTGATTTGGGTTGTGGGGGTCGTCGATATTTGGGTGGGTGGTGGTGGTTTCGTAGTGGTTAGGATTGTGGGGTGGGTAGAATTTTTCGGTGGGTGGAGGTGGTCGGTTTCATAGTAGGTTGAGGTTGTGGGATGGGTGTGGGCGGCGACACCAGGTACGCAACGCAAGAATAGTTGTTGCAAGTAGTAGATAGATGGGTGGCGGTAGCGAGGGAGGAGAAAAATGTAATTTCAATGTGACCTAATAGATAAACTTCACGATTTTTGTGAGAATTTGTTAGGTGGTAGTCTTTCCAAAAAATATCAAGTCAAACTTGGTAAATTTACTAGAATTTCAAAAAACCTAGGTATATAATTCAAAATGTTAAAATGTGGTATTTACTAAAAATTTTCCTTTACTCATGAACGAAATTAAATTACACATTTCTTTGATTCTTAGATTGTGATACAACGAAGAATTTTCATCTCTAGGAATAGCACGAATTGATCAAAGTTTATTATAATGAGTAAAAGTTCAGAAACTCTCTAACAAGTCCACTAGTTTTCATGTAAAAATCGTTGCATTCAATTAGAAAGAGTCTTTTAGCTAAAGCTAACATGGAAAATAAGAAACTTCCAAAGATAAATATTGGCAAATAATACTACCTATAATTACTAAACATATGTATTTACCGTGATATGATCAAGGAAAGGAGAAGAATTCGTGATGGGGCCATGGGGCTGTAATTTGTGATCATTCTTGGGATCCTACTTTGCAGTGATAGGCTCTATCAATTATACATTTACCTTAGGTCATTATGAATCTTGGCAACACTTATCTCCTATGCTTTTAAATCAACAAACTCTTCTTGTGCACAAACTCAAGGCAAAATCTGTTTGTCAGTATTTATGAATAGAGAAAGTATTTTTTTTAAAAAAAATGTGAAGAGAGATAAAGAGAAACAACCTCTTCACAAGGGGAATTTTTTTGTTGCATCTACTACGGAATATTAATTTGAGATGGATGTTGCATCTAAAACAAAACAGTGGGAAGCAAATAATTCCTTTGTATGACAAGTCCAATCTTATAGTCTAGATGAAAATGTTATAATAATTCATCCAACAGTATTTGCTAATGTGTGAAGCTCAAGCCTCAAGTAATTTGTCTTAGGCTCGATTGCAATAATTTCTGGTATCGCAAGTTCTAGTTCCATTAGGCAATGTCAAGCTTACAGGAGTAGAATGAACCAATGCCGGCTCGATGAATCCTTCAGCTCCTACTATGGCCCTATTTCTTTTAAAAAATGAACTAGAGTCTAAAATTGAATTGTAGTGAAAACTGAATTGAAGTAAGCACAACTGAAAATTAATCTAAGAGACATGCCTACTCTCTTTAAAGGATGCATACGAACTATCTTTGATTCGGCACAGATTTAGACTCCGTGTTACATAAACTCTCTCAATGCCTTGACAGTTACCATTCAAATTTAAGCACACATGTTAAGATTTAGTTAGCGATATCTTTGGAAATATAGACATGCGTACATAAAAGTGCCAAAAATAATACGAAAATTGCAACTCAGTACATTAAGTGACAGAAGCCCAAAATTTGAAAAAAAATAGTTTAGTGGACATATAATATTGAGACCGATGTTAAGCAATATGCACATCAAAACAATAATCAAACAGTTCCTCGCCTAAGTTATTTATTTATTTTTTTTTTTATATGTACTCCTAAGTAATTACACAAATATATTCTACAGTTAGATGTAATTTTGATGATGAAATCACCAATCCACTTAGTTTGATTGACATTTTGGCTAGAAAGAACTTACACATGCAGAATGAACTGTGTTGAAGCCCTTGCTAATATCATTCATTGACTCGTGATGATGATGCTGTCGGGACTTGCTGAAATATTTTCATATCCACTATCAAACCTTAAATAAGAATATCATATACTTTAGTATTTAAATTGTAAAACAAGACATATTCATGAAAATACACTGTATAAGAAATTATGAAGTTGACTGTAGCAATTGGAAACTCACATGCTTTTTACTTTCCGCATTGGAGCTGGATTAGCAAAGACCAGCAGCTTGAGGTTCTACATAATTCTCCCAACTTGATAGATTTGGTTTGGACGATATCAGGGCTAGGCATTTTGCATCCACGCAGCATCCTAGTAATTCAACCATCATTTCACTGGTAAGACATAATGGAGGATGCAAATAGGACGTTCAAAAGACTATCCAAGGTCATATTATTCAATCATAATTATAATTTCAAGCTCCATAACTTGTGGAAAGAAAAGATGGAAAGAGATTGGAAATACGCTAGGAAAATCTGAATTTTCTATCATGAAGATATCTGGAAGATCTGGTTGGAAGGATTTAATTATGTGTTTATTTTAATTTTATTTTATTTATGTTATTTAGTTCGAATATTATAGCATTCAGATTTAGATTTAGGATATTTATAGTTTGTTAGGATATTTAATTAATTAGTTAGGATATTAGGATAAATATCTAGTTAATTAGGGTTGTTATAAACCGTGATTATTTCCGACGTGCTTTAGATTAGATTCGGTTAGGATATTTCCATTGTAATTAGATTTAGATATTTGTAGGATAATGTTTAGTTAGTGATAATGTTGTGAGATAAGAATTTCCTTATCTTTTCATAAAATCTTAATTTAGTTTTAGATAATTTAATTTGTATTATAAATAGAGTTCGAATTCTTCAATAAAAAAGGGAGAGAGATTATTTGTGTTAAAGAATTCCTTCTTTGTTAATCAGAGAAAAAACCTTGTGAGTTTTGTGGTTGTTCCGGAAATTCACTGATTAAGCATACTTAGGGTCAGGTTGTCTTTTTAGGGGCTGGTCCACTTTGGTGAGTAAGTCCTTCGATGTCTTTTCAAAGATTTGAAAGTTAGTTTTATGTGTTCCAGACATCTATCAAACACGTTATTTGTATCGTTTGCTTGGATTTTCTTGAATTTTCCTTTAAATCCACATCAGAGCAAACTACAGCTTCCTGACTCTTGATAGCCATCCAAGATACAAACCGCAGGAAAAGAATAAGTTCTTTGAGTAATATTATTTTTAAAACAAAATCAAAGGATTCAAAGCCCCTCCAGGTTACTAAAAACCATAATAAATTAAGGACCTTAAATAAATACTTGCTTCTTTTGTTTTTTTTAGTTGTTACATTTTCCTTTTGGACCACTTATCAACTTGATATCTGGAGTAAACGCTCTGTAATGGTATTAGGAACAGTACTTTGGTGGGCCTTAAGCAAGGGAAAAACATTTCCAAAAGAGAGGGACATCATCAAGACTGTCTTTTAAGATAATGGAATCCATAAATATCAGTAAAACCTCGAAACTGTTGAAACGCCCTTATCCTCATCTAATATGAATCACACTCGTCTCCTTTCTATTAAACCAATGGCAAAGAGAAAGGGGGGAAGTGCTGAACCCTGGTATAACTCCAACCGTGATAGATGAACTCTTTTGTTTTCTCATATAAACAAAATATGGCAGTCTCGAAGTCAAATGGTTCATCGAGACAGGATTGAGATGTTGACCAATCGGTGATGATTTAAGATTAGTGAGTTGAATGGAAAGGAGCATTGGGTTTCTATGTGATCGTCTTATGCCCCGTAGGGCTAAAGGGGAAATGCCACGGGCAAGCTGCTATAATATTCGAAAGCTTTGTTGTAAGGGACAAATATGTGTCCTATATAAGCATTGGTCACTGTTCAGCAACATGTAATGTTGGGCAGAAATGCGTATGCTACGCTCGATGTGTGGGCATACCAAAAAAGGATAAAATAAGAAAATGAAGGTTAATTGAAAAAAAGGATTAGGGTTGTAACAATTGAAGGATAAACCACAAGTGAAGAGTTGTTTAAGACGCATTGGTCATGTGAGTCATAGGCCTATGAAGCTCTAGTGAGAAGCTCCGCAAGAATGGCAAGGTGAGAAAGGAGAGGAAGACCTAAAAAATTCTTTTGGATTAAGGCTTTGTTGTTTGGTTGATGATTAAGTTAACATTTTCATTTTATGGGCTTGTTTATTTAGATTCTGTTAACACTATTATTTTCTTCTAAAATATGGTAACACTCTTTTCACGAAAATTTACTATTTTACCCCTATTTTAAAAATTAAACAAACTTAAACATTAACTTAATCAACACATTAAAACATAACTAACCTCAACTAGACCCAAACCCTCAAATAGACAAGCCATCCATGACAATCACCACACATGTTGCACACCCTTAAATCCCCAAAATTAACCCTAAAATCATTAGTTTTTAATTAATTGGTCTTCTCCCCCGCTAATTACTTTCACTAATTAATATTTCCTTTTTTGGCCTAAATTTGGGCCAAAAAAAGTAATAACTAAAATAATGAGGAAATATAACTTAACTTTGAAAATGAAGGGTTTTTCCTAAGAATGCTCCCAAGGTAGTAGAGTTTCTAAGGTGTTTCCATACTTTTCAATTTCAATTTGTGCACCTCAACTACGCTTACATAGTTGATTTCTTCTCATTAGGTGTTTAACAACATAAGCGCAAGTTATGCCCGAGACTGTAATTTTCAGGCGTTGAGTATGAGTGATAGTGTTGTGGTGGCGAGGATTCACTCTCCCTACCATTTCCTTGCCTTTAATTTTGTTTTTTGTTAACTTTATAGTTAACTTGTCTTTAAGGCTATATTTGGATAACAATGGATAGAGAAAGGAGTAAAATAGGAGAGGGAGAAAGGAGGAAGGGAGGGTATAGAAGAAGGAGGGAAAGTTGTGGTCCATTTCCCAACCAAATCTCTCACAAGATTTGGAGGGATAAACTTATTAAAGGTGGATCCCTCCCTATCCCTCCCTTTCCTCCTTCAAATCTTTATACAACAAAGGAAATGTGTCTCTCCTCCCTTTCTCTCTCCCCTTCCCTTATCCTTCCACTTCTTGTTATCCAACATAGTGTAAGTGACAGTTACCCCAAGGGGGTACCATTGATTAATGATTAAATAACGTTTGGAGGACATAACTTAGAACTTTGAGATAAGACATGGAAGAACACCTTTAAAACTCAACCACCTAAGGGGCATAACTTAGAAAAATGGCCAAAAATGAATTATAAGAGAAAAGAAAGAATCACAAACTACTGAAGTGTCTATTACACTCAATAAGGATATGTTATAGTGTTAAACTAAGAAAGCCACTAAACCAGCTGCATTATTCCTTTCTCTTTTTTTGGTCAAATAATACAACAGCCAACTTCAAATTCTTAGCTCCCAAAAGCCAGAAGCATCTTGTAGTTTGATAGAGATAAAAAATTAAACCAATAAAAGGCCTGAAACTTATCATCCGCTGCAACCCAAGAATTACCATATAGCGAACAAGATGTTATTCTAGCTCACAATTGTAACCGGACAAAAGCTGAGTCGTAAGCACTGGCCAACACAATATGTGCTCGTAACTACATGGCACCGATCAAAAATCCATGAAGGCAGTTTGGACTATGGTGTTAGAAATCCGATCGGTATTCAGGCTGCTTATAAAACTGTGTCTGATTTTGACACCTAATATACAGCCATCAAACCTCGGATATTATTTTTAGACAAAGTCAAGAAGTCAAGATGGGACATGGACCTAAACCCTAAAACAAGCAACCACCAAACGAAAATATATCTAGACTATTTACAAAATCACTCGACTATGTACACAACCCTAGGTATAGCCTTATCTGGAGTTGGAACTCCTGTGTAGAAAGATCGTGTATTTGGTCAAGAGAGCAACGCCTAACCTATACATCGCTTGCCGAAGAAACCAAAAACACGCCACAAAGTGGAAGAAAAATATATTCAGCAGAGATAGAGCTTGTTCGATTGAAACAGCACATGTTAGAAAAATTTAACGTTAAAGGGAAAATATATAAAAGCAGAACAACCATGTGAAGCCTGCTATATCATTCATCGAATCATGGATGATGTTTCTGAGGACTTGCTGGGGATATATTTATCCATTGCCACCTTACAAACAGAAATTCATAGCTTTGTTTATCATCAAATATTAACAACAGACTCATAATAATTCCATGGAAATACATTGTACAGTGATATGAATTTGAATTGTAGCATGAAACAGTTGAATTATAATTTTAGAAACCCCAATGAGTCAGATACATAAAAACCGACAATCGATCCTATAATGTACGACACACCACAAGTGAAAATTCCTTACTTCAAAGATAAAGTTCACATAGAGACTTAATATGAGAGCAGCCAACTGACCAACATGGACACTCGACAAATTTATGAATCAGAACACCTAAAGCCAGATTATAGCTTTATTGACTCATAATTGAAAACGAAATTCGCAGGGAGAACTTCAGGAGAATACATCCAATCCACAAATACAAATAGCATGATTATATCAAATATAAAAAGAAAAAAAATCCAAGAGTCACTGTACCATGAATTTGGATGTAGCATGAAAACAGTACTGATTTTGTGTTGGAAACCCAATTAGTCAGACACTTAGAATTGACAACTGTAAGTCATTGAAACTTGAAATTATTTGTACAAGGCGAAAACTTAAGATCAGAACCTAAACAGAGGCAACCATTGAAAATGGACCAACGACAGATTTTATAAATCAGAATATTAATTCCCTCCATTTCCTCCCCTCCAATTCTCTTCCATTTCTCATATTGTCCAAGTGAGGACAGTTCACACCCTCTAATTTTCTTCCTTCATTTTCACTTCAATCCAAAACACAAGGGTAATGAGAAGAAAAATTTCTGCGGATAAGCCTGACAGCCTGTCTTTCTTCAAACCTTGAGTCTATCTGAAACAAGAG
Source organism: Bassia scoparia (assembly GCA_008642245.1). Taxonomy (NCBI): domain Eukaryota; kingdom Viridiplantae; phylum Streptophyta; class Magnoliopsida; order Caryophyllales; family Amaranthaceae; genus Bassia; species Bassia scoparia. The sequence goes on along the minus strand of SNQN01001526.1, from coordinate 20,517 downwards.
TTTTCAAACATACTCAAATAGGATCAGAGAGCAATTAATGATTTTGCAACGAGAATGACCCTCGATTCAAACATATTCAAGACAAAGATGCGTGACGATCGAAACTAAATGATACAAGTCAATACATAACCTCACCCATGAACACAACAGATAATTTGCTATAACTCATGCCCGTTCTAACAGTTCTGCTAATGGAAAGCTACGACAAAAAAAAATGTCTCACCTGTTTCCTTGTTTATAGTTCTGACAGCGAAAGCAACAACATCTTTCAAGCAAACCAAATGATTACAGAAACCGATATATTGCAAAAAACTATATTTAACAGTTTTTCAATCTAAAAAAACCCATACCGACAAAGGGCAAACAGAAAGAAGGCCCGAAAATCCCTCTATGCAGGTCAGTGGCACCATCGAAGAAACCTTGCTGATGAAAGCCATTGAGAAGACAAGTATGATTCTGATCTCCTGTTAAGGCCTGCCTTTAAAGATTGATTGAAGGATCAAGTAGGCTGCAATTAAATAACCATGCAAAACTTCATTCCTTCCAAAGAAATAACAATCCATAGGAACGAAAGCGATGATCGAATTTCATTGAAAAACAAAATCATGATACGTTACCATATATGATATACACAATTAGGCTGAAAGATGGCACAAATCTACGACATTGAAATAAAAAGATACTATGACAACAGTTTAATTGCTTAGAAAATTAACAAATTGAATGCGTAGATGCAAACAAATTCATAAAGAGCTCTTCCTTTAAACAGGAACCCATTTGATCATTGACAAATTTTACATATTGACACAAAAGACAATAGAAGATTTGGACAGATTGCGGGCAAAACAAATACTGAATAACATTGTAGTGAACACGAAGGTCAAAGGATACAAATAATAATTTGATAAGACTAATATTCAAGACTTAGACTGTAAGAGGCAATGAATTACTTCCAAGTAAAAAGTGACTCATGCACCTGCAGCTTGTGTGCACAGTCATCGCGACGCATAATGCAACATGAAAGAAATAGCACCAAGGCATTCAAAGCAAAAATTAAGGACGCGTAACTGATAGCGTTAAGAAACTATCAACGACACTAAAGTAAACGTTTCAACACTCAGGATTTTCTCAACCATATAATCTGACAGAGTCCCTTACTTACTGACTCACGAAAGCAAATCAGAAGGGAAATTCATCTCAATCTCCTCAAATTACAGAATAAATCCAGACAAGTTATATTATTACATGTAATCCTATCTACACAGCTCGGACACTGAATTCCTTAACTCTTCTCTGAGTTCTGACAACATGATTATATTTCATGTTTTTTTTTTTTTTTTTTTCTTTCGAAAATTTCTTTTCATTTTTCAAAATTAACTTATGTGTTAAATAAATCAACGAATGTAAAAATCTCTAGAACTCCATAAAACATCTTACATGACACTTATCTTTCCCCAAAATAATTGAGAAATTCTGGCAAATCAAACAAGCTAACCCAAACATCACATATATCAACCAATGAAGAAACTTTCACTCTCTCCACAAATACACCAACTCATTAGAAAGAAAACTGATGATGGATACATATGGAAAAAATCCACGAGGTACTATATCAAGAATCAATCCTCATATACCTTCCACTAATTCACCAAAGTAGATGACAATGCAAAATGATTATTGAAGCACAGAAGAGCAAAGACATAGTCAGAAATGGTTACAAAAAAAGACTGAGTGCACAGGTACAAACTGATGTAATGAGAAATTGCTCAACAGCCGACATTGTTTCAATTGCCAAAAGATCACTCGGGAGAAGCCAAATAAACCTTAGACAGGAAATCAAGCAGTAGATAACTATAGTTCAACATGAACATAAAACATTAGTTGCAAACGTTGAAACAATTAAAGTGACATGTTTTAGTCTCATTCACCTTCTTACAGAGTACTCAATATGCTATGGATAAAACCAAAACTTAGGAGTTTCACCATTAGGGTATGAATCTAGATGAATAGATGAAATGTAAAATTTTACAGGCAACTTTGCACTTTCGCAGTGAAAATTTATCAAGTGACATTGAGCTTCTATGTAAACCTATACGGAAATTCCTCACACCGAGGACTGTTTTCCCATGATTGCCAAGGATAGATGAATAGAATTTTGCAACAAAACTTGGAACTGTATTTTTCTGTTTTTTTTTTACTTCTTATTTTTATGGAGATACGAACTTTATAAAAAAAACTTAATGCTATAAACTCATTGATCTGAAAAAAAAAAAAAAAAAAAAAAAAAAAAATAGAGTAGATTATAACATTTCCTAACACAACACAAGAGGAACTCTACGCTGTATTGCTTAAAGGCCATAAGAAATAGCAATACAAGCGGCAAGCTACTGCTCCTGCATCCATCACTGGAGCACATCTATCTAGAAAGGTTATTCACTAAAAACACATGAGTCCTTCCAGAATCATGCTCTCAATACTTGAATAAGACTATATTACAACCTAAAATGTTACAATCAGTCTAGTTGAGCAAACTAAATAACGCCAATCACTATTACTAAAATCACTTATACACAGTTAACACCTAATTGTAAGCAGCTTTACATACTCAACAGAAATTGAAACACCTCGACTTGTTTTAGTTTTTGTGTTAAAGAGGTAAACCCCGATTCATCGAAGAGAAAACCAAAATTATAAACATGTAACCCAAAAATCTTCATGATCACCAAACATACAAATGAATCAAGATTGAAGCTTTTGCATGTTTCTCAGAATCACAAACACAACCCAAAGTGACCATCATTTTTCAGAAGATTAGAAACCTACAGTTGTATAAACCAAGAACGAAACATTAGTAAATATATCAGCGTATGAAAAAAGCAACAATTAGAGAAAAAAAAATTGAAAAGAGGTAGTTGAAAGAGAGAGCAATATTACTGAGAGAGCAGGCTTGTGCTTGACAATCGGGCAAAGTTTTTGAAAAAATTCCGACGGATATCGCCTTTTCTGACAACATTTAGAATGCATCTTTCTCATCCTCCTTTGTTATCACAAACCTGTACTGGTATTGGTATGATACTACTGACAGTGACCAAACTGACTAGTGTAATAGTTAATTTTGTTTGAATTTGAAATTTTAAACATGACCTTTCAAATCACGGTGCAATAAAGAGAGCAATTATAAGAGTTAGATCGCTGTACTTGCCACACTAGAGCTAGACCGACTAGGAGCATTCAATTGAATTACACGAGTGTCTTATGTTGTTTAATTTCATGTCAATTGGTGTGGTGTTTGGAATAACTATATTGTTACCGGGTGGAGTTGCTAGTAAGAACTAAACATAATATCTTATCTAAAAATTGTAAATATAATAGTATTGCGCAGAAATGAGGGGAGTAATTCAAAATCACGTCTCAATCGATGTAATTAAGTGTTTAATATTATATTTTAATATTTTCACTTTTTGTATCTAAATATTAATCTACACGTCATGGCGGCACTCGTTAGCTTTCCGCCTTGAATAATTATTTAACATACTAACCCGCTAAAAATCTACACTAAGTTGATGTCCTGCTATATCCACATGTCTGTGCATGTTATTACTTAACACAAGTGAGTTCCCTTTAACCCTAACAGTTAAGCTGGCATAGGCGAAGCTGCCAAGGGGGTAGTAGAGAGCCTGACGCCCCTAATGGCCCATTGTTGGGACCACTTATATTTTTTTTATAACATGGCCATGCAATTCTTTTTGTTAGCAGCCTTCATAGTCTCTTTCAAACCTTGAAATGCACATTAAATGAATTGGTCGACTTCATTTTCCCATTTATTTTTTTAATTGATCAATTGTAGTTTAGATGAGAATTAGTAGGATGCTATGTGTGAAACTGTGCCATAAAAGAAAATTTTCACTTGAAAGCCCATAAACTTAGAGTTTTAGAAACATACAACAATTATAAATTCGCACATGCAATTTTGCTGTTGAATAACATTGTCCAATTTTTTAGAAAATTCCATTCGATAAACAATGCAATAAAAAACTATTTTGTATACTCAAATATTGGAAGGCCTAGACCTATGAAAACCTCAACTAGTATATTTAGTGTTTTTTCTTTAACAATTAGATTGGTCATAACTATATGACACTAAGTTGCTTGTTTGGTTGACGTGGATTTAACTTTATACACGCGGTAAGTTTTTAATTGATCGGGAAATAGAATACCTTTGTGTTAAATCAACATGGCAAATTGATTTTCGTGCTTTGGTTGTCATTGTAGGAATTTGTCATTCCAATGGTCATTACAATGTACATTTTAAAAACACTCGCCAATTGAGTTCTCCCAAAAAAAAATAAAAAAAATCCATTAAATTCCCATCAGGTCACTACTAAACTCGTAGCACCTTTATCCCTTTACTCTCGATCATCATTCATCATTCATCATCTTCAATTTAATCATCACATCCATTTCATCAGAAGTTTGCAATCCCGTCGATATCCACCATGACCACCAATCAAAACACCACAAACTAACAAAACCCACTTGTCTTCACTCTCCTCATTTTAATCACAACTTCATCATATTTACCACCAATCTTTACTTTCCATCACAACCCATAATCCCAACCACAATTTGGTATTGTACATGACGCCACTTCAAAATCTCAAAACTAGCAACAATTTTAGATATGAGAAACAATCGTGCGAGTTGATGTGAGTTGAAACGTGTCCTATGATGATGGATGATTGTGATAATAAAGTAATGACTAGGTGATGGGATAAGCATCACATGCACATCAGCGAACCTGAGGGCAAGGTGGTGATGACTATGGTTGAAATTGATATTGTATTTCGGTTTAATTAATTTTGAGAAAATTGTCCGAATAAACTATTTAGTTACGCCCGATATTTTGTGAGAAATTACCTAGATTAAGAGATATATTGTGACAAAACTACCTCTTATTTAAGTTTTTCTTGACACTACCATACAATCAAATTTTTTAATTTTTCGAGCGTTAACTGTCATTTGAGTCTACGTGAAAATAAAACATGTTGGCCCCTCACAACGACAAATTTTTTATAAAAAAGAAAATCAATTTTTCTTCATTTTTCCTCCTTAATCTAACTTCCTTGTCCATCTAGCTACATAAGAAAGCTTTACCAATACCTTCATTCCTTTTTATATCTTTCTCATTTGCACCATTACAATTACGATCTTCTTCTTTTTCCAACCCCAAACATTAACCCTTCAAACCATTACTTTAGGAATCAAGCCAATATCTAATTGCTAACATCAACCCCAAACCCACACCCCCATGACACTGAATTCTCTCTATATGAGACACGAGCTCGACGATGGTCGTCGAAGACGTGTCGACTCCTCACGTCGAGGTGTTGGCAAGCCTAATTTCGACCTCTTTTAGGCGGATACATAAGTCCTCCTCTTATGGAGTCAAATCCCATTGCAAACACAATAGGTAGGTTCTCCACTAATTTCTTTCACAGATGATTCACTAATTTTTCTATTTCAAATTAACAGCTTAAAACTCACACATATCCTCGTCTTTTTCATGGTAGTGAAGCTCGAATGTTGATTGTGGTGGTGATCAAGAGTGGGTTTAGATTTTTATGGGGTGGTGATATTTATGATGGTTCAATGATGGTTGGCTTTTTATGGTGGATTGTGTTTAGTGGGATTAGCGATAATAGAGACTTTTTTGGTGTGTTGGACAATTGTTGGTAAATTAATTATTGGCTTTCAGTGGTTTGGAATTATGTGTGGTTTTGTGGGTGAAGTGGGGTGGTTCATAGGTGCCACTTGATATTGTTAGTTGTGAATTGGTGGTGGTGGTGAGTGAACTAATTGGAACATTTATTAGGTGGGAATTATATTAGCGTACAATGACCATAATTTTTTTGATTTAAATTGGTCCTCTAGATTTGTGGGCCGGGGGTGAGAAGGATAACACCAGAGCGAGTTTGTGAATAAATAATACAAAGACGACTGGAAACAGCAGATAGAAAACATTGAACTCTTTTTATATGGATAATAAATGTCATGGGGTGACCGACGAGCGTGCAGTCCCCTATTCAGTCGTTCGACAGAAAAAATTCATAGAGCTCAACGCCTCGGATAAATCAAATAATGTTATTTTGGTAACAATAGAAAATCACAACTCAAAGTATTAGGTAGTAATATATGGTCCAACTCACCTGGATTTTTCTAACTCTTCCTAGGCTAGCTCCCTTTCTCTTGCAATCACAATAACCACGTCATAACTCTACGGTAGTCTACTCGGACAACCTCTCTTCTTTTTTATTCACTTATCCCCTCCTTTTTCGAAACTCCATTATTAGGTCAAAAAATACCTCAGATGTATTAAAAAGCATACTAAATCTTGCAATTGAAACTACATGAATGGGAAATATTTCACCAAGAATGGAGCCCGATGGTGTTCCACTCGCTATTAAATTCCACTCACTCTTCATAACCATTATGGTACATCTGTGAATCGGCTATTAACCCATTGGAATATGTGTGACGTACTTTCTCACACTTGTATAACAGTCCATACACCCAACAATTAGCTTCCGCTCAATGGGCCACCCCCACCGCGGTATGTTCGCGATATCGACTTACCTACTACACCACCAATAATATACAACAGGTATCCGCGATGTGTTGGCCCGAGTCATACCGTAGTACTATCCTCCGATCCCTGCCACTAAACCCGTGGGGATCACAGATTAAAAATTGCTCTTCGCCACCACACTCACCTTTTGGATATCCACCCTACCCCGCATAATACCCCACCAATACATCACACTATGTCAAGATCACCACATAAAAAAGTAATGCAAACACCCATTAATTAATTTTTCCACCACAACCACTTAGAGAACAACGCTAATCTCAACATTGGAATGGAAAAGTTAGAGTCATAAAATATTTAGTTAATATATAACTACAATTAAACCCTCATTAAATTCATTTTAAGGCCCATTAGATCACATAATACTCAGTATGAAAGTTACCGAACTAAGTTAGACAACTACGAAAAAAGGGCAACACTCAAAATGTGATCTCACTTACTCTCCCTCACTTTATGTTTTAGCTATCATATCTTTTCTCTCTATTTATCTTCTCGTTTTGTTTCATTATTACAAGGGTATAAGAGAATAAGGGGATCTCTCGTGAAGTAACCGCGCGCCGGTACGAAGGCGAAATACTGGGTGGCAGAATAACATCTACACTATACCACCACCTAGCAACCAAGGGCACGCACCCAACACATATAGGTGTAAAAAATACCTATACATCACTCTATATCCTAAAAATCATCTGTCTGAAACCAATAACCTGTAATCAGCCATGCCTGTATTCCAAGCGCGCTGGGTAGGGGTAAGGGTTATCCAATCATCCTACTATGACATAGCACCACTTACAAGCACTAACAAACACATCTACCACCACTTACCATTCACATTAAATATCCCATAGGAAAAATACCAAACACACCAACCTCACATAACAACACCTAAAATTCTTGTTTAAGCAGTCTAAATTTTTAAGATGCATGGAAATAAAAAGCAGTGACCAGAATACAGGCTCAAAGTGGTCTCCAAAGTTTAACTTATACCGAAGCGCTCATCCTACACTTTGTCCTCCCATAAACACGCCAAATGGATCCTTACAAACACATGTAGAGACCAACAAATGCAATATGGTCCAGATTTCATACAAGGAGGAAGTTAATGCAGAATATTGTGACACGAACATTCCTTTTTCTTTGCTCAAAGCACCCTTTTAATAAATTTAATTTTTGATTTCAAAATTTGAGGTTTTTTAATTTATTGGTTGTTTAGTTCTTAATTTTTCTAGAATTTTTTTGGAATTTTTTCTGATTTTTTTTCTATAGACAATACTTATTATTTGTGACATTTGTGGAATTTTTCCAGACAATTTTATATTAATATATATTGTCAATAAAATTAAGTGGTAAATGTAATGAAAACACTTCTAATAAGTTTTCAGGATGGAAGATTGTGAGGACGAAAAACAAATATATCTTGTGTACACATAGATTTTATAGATTAGGTATTTTTCCGCATAAGGTTTATTGGAAGATAGTAGGAAAATTAAGTTATATGTGAAACTTATTCGATTTCAATTAAATACTGCGCACTGGGTCGGCCGTAAATAACTGACTCATTTGTACGGGCAGATGCTTCGGGCGCACCCGAGTGTGGGACCCACAACGAAAATAATTTCCCCAAATTAATTATGAAATTATAATGATGTTAAAAATGCGCAATCAAAATTAGAAAAATACAATCATAATACCTTCTCATCTAGAATTTTAGTATCGTGAGATACGCTAATCTTTCAAAAAGAGAAAGGAAATCCACAAGCAACCTCAGAGAGTAAAGCAAATCTATAAGGGCGGTGTAATTCAGCAAGCCCCTGAGCACCCCCGAACTGGGCCGTAATCTACGGACTTGACGGGGCTAGCTTCTCGCAGATCAAATTTTTGGCTCTTATAATACGCAAGCACCCGCATCGCGGTCCGCACAGGCTCGGATTCTTTCAGGTGCAAAACAATTCGCAATCCATACACTTACTAATTGGCCTCATCTCTCTCGTGTTTTGCTCTGCTCTTCGTCTTCGTCCTCATCTTCTCGGTCATTTACTCTCTCCCTGGGCTCGTGTCCAAAATCAAACTTCTTAAAGAATATTTTTCTGTGTGCAAGGTTCAATTACTAACTCAATTAATACATATTCAGATTTTTTTGCACAAAATGTCCAAATATTTCTAAGAGATAGTCTATAGAGCATGGTTCAAAGCCAACTCGTCTTCGAGGAATTGGTTCTCCGACATTCACGGCTGGTGTGTGTTGTGTTAATAAGGAGCTAAGTGAGGCTCACTAAAATTTAATCTGAGAAACTCTCTCTTTCTTCTCTTCTCTATAAGTTATTTTCTTTTTGGAGGGTGGTGTGCTTATTTTTTTATCACTGGTTGAATCAAATGTAATATTATGAATAATAAACTAATATAGACATAAATTAACAGTGATAAAATGAACGCTATTAAATTTTCTTTTGTTTTGGCTATATATCGTATTTCATATTTATTTGGGGTAGATTGCCAATGTGCTTTGACACCTTATTAATATGATTTAAATTTCTCATGTATAGATAGACAACTATTAGGAACGAGGCGATTTAACCGATGAAATATACAAAAATGCTAATCTAAAAAATTGTTTTTTAGCCTTGGAATGTCTTACACGTTGGATAAGCGATAACGAGTTTAAGTCGGCTTCCTTTCCGTGTTCTACTATGTATAGTTTCTGGTGATTTCATGGTCTTGTATAAAGTACCTCTTCTCATCGATTAATATTTGTTATATTATACGACTATTAATTGATTGTTCACGCCTAATAAGATAATTATGGACAAAGGTTTAGGAATCCTTGAATCTTGACGTAATTCAAAGCGACACATTAATAGTCCTTCATGCATCAATCCACTTGCAAGTAACAACTAAGGATCCATACGGACATATATGTTG